>QANW01000555.1:888837-931460 GCA_003254865.1 Dryas drummondii
AGATAGGTAACCATCACGTCACAAAATTTAGAAGGTAAAAAATGTGTAAGTGGAGAGTAATAATAGTAGTTTTCAAGAAAAAAATAATATTAAAAATGGCAATGCTACTGCATATTATGGAATTTCTTTCTCCCTAATGAAAAGTTGATGTCATATATATATATAGTTTATGTTTTGAAGTAATATGAGAAGCCTTAGAAGTCTTCCTTTCATTGTTTTTTTATGCATTTTAGTGGTTATGTTAATTTGTTTCAGTGTATATTATTTGCATGAAAGGAATTTTCTTTCCAGTAAATTATTCATACCCCTAACGAGCCTAATCTCCTTGTTCTTTGGAACTCACATCATTTCAAAATAAAATATAAGATTGATACTTTCTTTAATTGCAGAGATGATGTTTTAATAATTTTCTATGGATCTATGAAAATATTTTGTGGAAAAAAATATATATATATATCCGGGATGATAATCCCATGTTTTCCAGCTTTAATTATATGGACATAATTGGATAAAAAAAAAAATTCATACGACATTAGTTTTGAAGATGAGTATATTAAAATTTAGCTAAATTTTAGCTAACGTACATTGTTCATTGTTGGAGTCTTGGAAATCATAAATATGCTTCAATTGAATCTCGTTACCCTCCCGTGTGGTCATAGGAGCATGCCTACTTTCCTCTACTATATAATCGGGTAGGCGAGTACAAAAATCAGATTAAAAGTCAAATAATACTTTAAAACAAGTAAAAAAACCAAGTCCTTAACGAGATCCTTCTAATTAATACACCAAAACATCCATTTTTTTGTTTTTATATATCATAATCAACTTGACCATAAGCTCTGCATCAACATGGGTTTACTAAAATTTTGGGGTTAATTCAACGAGTGAAAATGGGTGGGATAATAGATTAAGATATATTAAGGATAAATCTAAAATTCATTCCCTCTAATATATAAAAACATGAATTAATTCAAAAATCCCTGTCATTTAGTACTGATTTACATTCTTAATGTCAATGCTGAATGTAATTAAATTAAATTAAATAAGATTAAGAAAGTAATCCTACTTACTTGGTGGGTCCAACATGTAGATTCGGACCCCCCAAATCCACATTGCCGTATACTGCAGTCATTGTAAATACAAAGACCCTCATTTCAAGGAGATATACACGTACGTAATTAACCTCTAATTAAGTACAAGATTTCCGTTTTTCCTTGGGTGAGAGTGAAAGGTGTTCGTTGATGTTGCCGTTAATGGTGGTTGTCGACGGTTGACTATCGATCACAATCAGACACGTCATATACTCTGATATCACACGGTCAGAAATATACGCATTCCTCCACGTTCGTGTACACATTATTCAAATGTTCTTTGCGAAAATTGTGTAATTTATTCTTATTTTATTCTTATTATCCCCCTTTTCACAATCTAATAGCTTTGTTTTGTCAACCAGTAATGCTGGATAGATTATATATAATTTTGTATCTTATTAATATTAAATGTTTAGAAGTAATTACATGTTTTATACTGCATTGATACCAACTCTCTAATATAACCTAATAATATCTTCTCAAAAAAAAAAAAAAAATATATGTATAACCTAACAATATAGTGGGCTGTGGGCCTCACTCATAAATATAGTATAAAAATATTGTACAAATTGTTTTATCTCCTTTATTAGATGTGAATTCCAAAATTTTATTAGAAATGTCAATATATACCAACAAATGTAATACAAATAGCCAAATAGGTCAGTACACATGTGTTATAAATAATTGTAGCTTTTATTAATTTTTGTCAACCAGTGGATGGTAGATGTGTTTATTTTTTATTTCATGATTTTGAACCGATTTATGCGAAAAACGAATCCCGATGATTTTGAACCTTTGATTTGATGAGTTTTGTGTATGAACACATTTTATTTTTATCAACGATTTTCAATCGTCATGTGTAAATAACTGTCATTAGCATTCTTCTTAACATATAATATTTTCCTTTTCTGTTTTGGCAATTGATGTAGGAAGATGCAAATTCTCCTAAGTTTTTTTCCTAATTGGAATATAAAAAAATAAAACTAAGAGATAAAAAGATATCTTCTTTAAAAAAAAAAAAAAGAGATAAAAAGATAAACCATGGTAAATGAATTACTACCACGTAAATTGAAAAAAAAAATAGTCTATACATTAAAGTATTTTCCATTGATGTAAAACTAGTGGTCTCAATTTGAAGGATTAATGGTCATTTTTTCCATCTATTTTTGCTGATTTTTCTTTTAGCCCGAGACAGTTGATGTGCATTAAATTAGCCGTAAATTTGGCTAGCTGAGCCAATTGATCACATGGTTATCATCATCTTGGTGAGAAAAAGAGAGATCCAAATTCAAAGTATTATAATTCTGTAATTGAGGCACCACATCCACATGGTTATCACTTTCAGAGAGAAATTTAAAAAGAAAGTTTTAAGGTGGGAAGGAAAACCGAAAGCCTATAATGGAAATGGATAAAGTGCTGGTAGGTGAAGCAGAATGAACAAACTACAAAGCTTAAAAATGCACATATTAAAACGTTTATTCCATCCTTCTGGACAATTGACAAAGTTTTATTCTTCTATATAACATTAATTAAAAAGGCTATGACTTTAGTATATTCATCCCTTCATATTTAAAGGGATACTTCCAATTTAAGAATGATACATATCTTTGAAAATTGTTGAAGAATAAAATGGTTTAAGGTTCAAACAACCCACTTAGAATTTGTTATTAAGGGTTCAAAATCATGAGAAAGTCCATCAAACCGAATAAACAAAACCACCAAGCTACGCCACGTCACTCCCATGTTTTCACACGTTGGGACACATAATATTGTGAAAAGAGACCACATCGAGCATGCCGCATGCAAGAATTAGATCACACATTGATACAAGCAATCTAACCTCATGGAAGTGGATCCAAGTGATTTACTTGGAGTTTGCTAATGGGTTGGGATTTGGAAGAAAAGGAAATGTTAAATTCTCAGGTTTTTTTTTTTTGTTAGGTTAGAAAGGGCCAAACCCACTTGCTAAAGGCACAAGACCCAATTCCAACAAACTTTAAGCCCACTTCCAAATCCTCCTAAAACAAAACCATTATAAAATGGAAAACTAGGAAGACCTAGCCCATTCAGCCCACTCTTCTCAACCAAGCAAGTATTGGAAAATTTGGGTGCTGGTTGCGCTGATCAAATCCTTGGTTGCATACAGAAACCTGGAGTCCTGGACTTTTTTGTGCTCAATGTTATTAAGAAAAAGATACCCCCAAAGCATTTGACCAAAAAAAAAAAAAAAGAGCATACCCAAAGCACCGATACAAAAAAGAAAAAAAGAAAAAGAAGCCAAATCACATATGGGCACCAAAATTTTACCATTATCTATGGGTCACAACTCATGGACTACTGACGGATCAAACTAGCAAATGTTGACCATTGTTTATGGGCCACAATTCATGATTTCCAACAGAACAAAAAGAATGAGCCTCGATATTAAAGCGAACTCAATGGACTGTCAATTGGCAAACAAATCAGCCAATTGGAAGTTTGAATTCTATTTACACCTGGGGTACAGCCAACAACTATACCCTCAACCAAACTTTATTCCAACCTCTCATTTCTTTTTTATTCTGATCATAAGTAGTAGACAAAAATGCATCCGTTCCTTTAATTTTGTCCACTTGGAAAAGTGGAAAAAATTGGATACACTAAATTAAAAAGATTTAAGTTAGGTAAGTGCTCATTGCCATGGGGACATAGACTAAATGAATAAGATCTGATTATATGTCTGTTTAGCCAAGTACAATATGTCTATATGAACATAAATCTCATTCATATATATGTATGCTTTCCTAATCTTCATACCTTCCGGACATTGAGCTGGCCTCATCATTAAAAGTAAATGACAATAAAGTAGAAGAGATTCCCCTATCATTGCCCATAATTTGTTTTATTTTAATATGTTTTATAATTAATACATATACATAGTATAATATTCAAGATTAATTAAAAAAAAAGCATCAATTCAACTTCTCTTTCATTTTTAATTGTGGGACCATGCTTTTCAAGAGCATGGGGAAATAGAAAGAATACCCAAATCAAAAGGCCAAAAAAAAATTAGAAATCATTAATTATTTCACTTAAAAAATTTAATATTGTTTGGTGCCAAATAGCTCCAAGCCTCCTAGCCTCCTAGGGAAGCTCCCTCATAAGTGACAAAGAAAGTAAACAACAAGCTCTCATGCACTGATGCACTCTCTGCACATTTCCACTAACTTCCAAAATTTTGCATTTTCTAAAATTGATCACTACACATTATCCAACATTAATAATGTGTGTCTTGGCAGCTGAAATTGCAAGACACAATGAATTAAAGAAATCAAACCCCCCACATATATACCATTCAAAAATCTCTATTAACTGAATGCTTGTGTGTAATATATTTGTAATTGAAATAATATAATTAGTAGCTAGAGAGGTGAGCATTTTACTTTCTTTTCTTGGGAAAGGCATGGATCTAATAATATGATATTTTTACATTAATTCCTTATTTTGTAGCATGGACAACTAGATCTTTCGTGTGATATACTAAACAATTTAATCTTAAGAAACCTACTTAATGTGAAAGCAGAGAACTTGAGGGATCCAAGAAATTAAGCTACAAATCAGTAAGGCAAGTGAAATCTTGCATCTTAGCAATTAATCACTAATTTGGAGTTAATGTGCATGCTCACAAATTAATTAGCTTGCATAGAAAACGCAATATTACAGTCACAATGTATGAGTCTCAGTATTGGATCTGTGTGTGTGTGTAAGGGAGAGAGAGAGAGAGAGAGAGAGAGAGAGAGAGAGAGAGAGAGAGAGAGAGAGAGAGAGAGAGATTTGGGAAATATATGGGACTGGAGTGAATAGTACTGAACATTGTTTAATAGAAATTAGGTGGGTGAGAGCTGAGGGGGGGACAGCCTTTGTTGTATAATGATAGAGTAAATATTGTACTGTGGATTTTAAAGTGTGTTTGGCCATTCAGAAAGTGGTGAGAAAGAAATAGAATGATGCTGCCAAATTAATATACACAATCCCACCAGTTCTGACCATATTATAAGCTTATAAATGTAACAACTAGCTTATGTATGCAAGCTTCTTCCTTCTTTCCTCTAATAAAATCCTTATATAGTTTTAGGTTTGGATATGATCAATAGCTGGAATTGATCAGTTTTATTTTCTAGGAGATAAAATAGAAGGATCAACACCATGGCTACCCTTGTAGGACTCACCTGCAGTCACCACCCAACATATTCTTTTTTATAGTAAAGTCTACAGGTAGAGCCGTACATCAATAACATATATCAACAAAATGTTGGGACAGGAATTAATGGTCCTTTTATTACCTACCACATAGCATCGATTGGAAGGTGGATCGATCATCCCCACAAAGAACAATTATGAGAGGTATGTACATATGGCTACAGGCTACATAGCTTGAAAATGTACATAAGATGCCCCAAGCTTTGAGAGGTATGTAGCTGGGGAAGAAAGTACTAATTAGTAGTCTCATAAAGATATGAAGTCTATTCTCCTCCAGATATCACACAAATTAATTCCTTAATCAAACTAGATTAAAGATTAATTTATTTACCTATTGGCTATCCATGAATCCATGTTACCTCTTAAAGTAAAGAGGCAACATTGGTCCATTCTTACACCAATAATGAGTCTTTTTTTTTTTTTTGAACGATACAAAATCGTTGTAATTATGACTAATTTCGCGTCACCCATAAGCATAAGCAATGAAGATATATTTATTAACTTAAGACCATCTAAAAAAGAGAGTGTTAGATACTTGAATTCTTATACCATACTTTTTGTTTTTCTTTTTAAAATCATTCTAATGGCAGAAGAGCTAAAGAGAATATATAACACAAGGGTATGGTTACTCCAATATGTGTCTTATTGTCATTTATACATGGCCTTAATCTCACCCCACCATATGCTACTAAAACAAAGGCTTATGTGCCACGAAAAATTAACTTGAGTGGTGATGACTAGCTAACTGCCAGAAAATCATACCTAAACTGGTACTTAATTATAGGGTTAAACTAAAGTGGGTAAAAGGAAAAATGGTCCCTCACTTGTTCCTTGAACATGTTGGCACAGTGAAATTCGATTATGTAAAGAAAAAGTGTTTAAGTACTCATTTGATCATTTCTACTTAATTTGCGTTCTAATTAATTAGTAGAAGATGCCTCTTGTATCAACAACTTGTCCTCTGACCACTCTAATTGCTTTCTAATTTTCTCTCTTGCCTCCCTGTTTCCTGCTTAGTTGTCGTTTGTTGGTAATCAAGAGTAATGAATAATGATCCAAGGAAAGGGTCGATTCTTCAAATATAAATGGCATTTCCCACTTCTTTTAATTAAAAATATACATCTGCATGTGCATGTGTGAAAAAAACAAAATTTCTTTATAAATAGTAGTAATTAAATAGAAAAATGATTAAGAAAAAAAGGAAGTAAAAAAGAAGAAGTAGAAGAAATTAGTCATTGCAAAAAGGCAAAAATTAACTTCCAGATACGGTGCTTATCGATCCGTGCTTAAGATTTGCACCGGGCAAAAACTTTAGTGATTCAATTAGTGTCATTTTTCTGTATTTTTCTTCCATTTCCGATAGGGTGAAATCCATATTAGAGCTTATTTTTAAGATTTAACTCTTAAATTTTGTTTTTTGTTTTTTTATAAAAAAAATTCTTAATTTTTGAGTTATGAATAAACCAGTGTCAATTATTCGAGGATAAATTTTTTAACTATCATTCAATCGACGGCTATATTTGCACTGACAGTCTAAAATTAATATTTGAATAAAAGGAAATATAAAGTTGTCATTATCATTTAGGGTTGATTACAATTTGTCCTCCCAAACTAATTTTTTTGACATTTCACCTCTCACACTATATATGTTCAATTAAACACATAATCTCATTTCATAAAATAAAAAATCAAATGGGCGGTCTTTGCAAAAGTAGTGTTTTCTTTGAGCGCCACGTGTGCAAAAATGTTTGAGAATTCTATTTTTTTAACAAGTTGAGGTTCTTTCATTTGGGAGATAAATGTCAAAAAATTTAGTTTAAGGTCAAAATACGAACTGGTAATAACGTGGGAAATAAATTGTAATTAACTCTAACAACTATTATAAAGTTAGAAAAAGGCAATGAAAATTACAAACTCATCTCCTCCTCTAGTAATGCAAAATCATCCTCTTGTGAATTTTGAACACCCATGCAAATGGAGAAACTCATCTTTTCATTCTCAAATTTGCACTTACCAAACATTAAATAGCAACTTTATACTCATTCCTAATCTTCACATGGTATTCAAAAATCTTAAGAAATACCTTTTGAGTTTTGATCTCCTATCTCTTTCGGCCCTGAATGGCAGCAACAGTACCTTTATAGGAGGCCGCCATCTATTAAATATGAGAAAAACTTATTTGTCCTCGTAAGAGAGATAAATAGGTGGTGTCACAATTCAATGAAAAATGAAAAAAAAAAAGAGAAAAAGAGTGAAAAAGAAAATGAGAAAAAGGGAGAGAACTAATAAGAGAGTAAAGTGATGTCATGTGAGTGTAATATCGTTACATGAAAGTTCCTCTCATTAAATATTGTCCTCCGGAAAATTCAATAACTTTCTTGGTTTCCTTGCAAACTTTCAAAGGTCACATCAAAGTCGGTGTTGCATTATATAACAAAAGAAATGCCAACATTTTTGCAGGCCTTCCTCACCCAAAACATAAAAAACAAAAAACAAAAAACAAAATTGCATTGCAGGCCTTCACTTTGACTTTACAGAGTGAGCAATTATTCCCATGCTATCAAGGCTGTTGAGGTGAATAATCAATTCACCTTATGCCCCCTTGTGAAGATGGAGCCCATTTCTAATGAAAGAGTCACCCTCTAGCTTTTTGATGCATATATATAAATTTTTTTTGTCTGAATATATAAGCTTATTTTCTTGACCAAAAAAAAAATATATAAGCTTATTTACAAAGAAAATTAATGTTATGTGGCATATAAGTACTAATTACCTCAATTTGGAAAACACATATATATTGTATTGTTTTTTTGAATTCTTTAAACCCGGCGTAATTGTCTGTCTTTAATCGACTTAAGAATTTAATCTCTAGCACGAAAACTAATCATTTGGTCCTTAGTTGCTAAAAAAAAGATATAACAATTTTATACACCACTCTCTGTATTGGCTTAATCTATAACCCCAAAACGTTTTCACAAATTATACATCAATCTATACACAAGAATTAGTAAGCTAATAAAAAATAAAGGAAAAAAATCACCCCCATTTGATCTACAACAAAACACCAGCAAACTGATTGTATCTTCTCTCTTCATTTTGCCTTGTTGTGATTTCCTCTGCACATCTCAATGTGCTCTCTATGTGGTAGCCTCCTCCAATACTAACCTCTCTTTCCAAATGGCAACAATAGCTCTCAAACACACTCACATTCACATGCAACTTGAACCCCATCAAGAACAAGAAATCAAGCTCCAACTTGTTCAACTCATTAGTTGTCAATCCCCCAACTCTTGCAAAGTATGAGTTTCTGTAATTCCTGTTGAAAAATATAAGATTTCACATTAGGAACGGAGAGAGAGAGAGAGAGAGAGAGAGAGAGAGAGAGAGAGAGAGAGACTTAGAGACTTACATGTCTTCCACATACTTGGAAGCCACCATTATAGTTGTGATGAGCAGCCTGTGAACATTTGTGGCATTGATTCGAAACCCAGGATTGTTCTGGCAAAAACGATCAATGTAGACATATGCAACCACATAGACTGATGGTCCAGCTCTGGTGTACCTGAAGATCCTCTCTAGATAGGACTGAATTGTCATGTCCGGGGTCTCATGGCACTCAAAAATCCTAGTCTTGATGTCTTTGTTGGACACATACCAATTATGGCTACCATTCTTGGCATTAATCCTCTGGTTCCTGGCCATGTTCCTCTCAATTAGAGAAGCAAGAACATTGACCACTAGTGGGGTGTTTGAATCTGCTTGGTATGAGTAGGAGTACAAATCTGATCTAAGCTTTCTTGGGGAGATTATAAGGGATTTTGACGAAACCATGTTTGTGTGTGATTGATTTGATCTGGGTTTTTTTGATTGTGTGTATGTGTGCCTGAGAGAGAAGAGAGAAGAGCTAGAAGGTTATTGTGTTTGGGGTTTTGTAGTGGAAGAGGTTTTGGGGAGAGAGTTTATATACAAGAAGGAAATGGGAGACTTGGTAGTGAGTGAGTGAATAAAGAAATAGGGAAGAAAAGAAATGACATTGGTTTGAGACATTTGGAAGGTAGGTGGAACTGTGGAAGCTAAAGAGGAAATCAAAGTATAAGATATGTGTGCCTCCTATTTGTAAAGGCAAAGTACAAAAACACAGCTCACCTTTCTTATTGTATATTAACACAAACACACACTTTCTTGGCAAATTCTATAGTCCGGATTACATGTCATACGAACACTTATTTTACTATTAATTAGAATTTCACAGCCTCACTTTTTAATAATATAGTTTAGATTTGTAAATCACTATTACATGTGAATTTCTACTAGAGACGAACTATACTTTCCTATTAGAATATTACAACATTCACCAAATTTTGTTTCTTAAATTTTGTTCACCAAATAACGTTGCAATGTTTTTTCTTATTTAAAACTAACTCTAATTTATATTTGTCTTCAACAAGTGATATGAAAATATGTCCATTATTGATACATTGTTTCATAAGTAAATGCGAACATGTACAGTATGGACTATGGACACCACATGCTATGCAAATACATCTAACGATAAGTGGATAATCTATACTTCAATAATATAAAAGGTGAACTTGTCCATCAACTTTTAAGGGTCACAAATTATAGATATAACATCCAGTGTCTGCGTTTGTAAGATTTTACTAAATAGATTTAGTGAACATAGTTGACGAAGGTAGTATTATTACTTTTATGGAGAATGTTATCCACATTTTTTAATTTATTTTTTTTTTATTATTTTTAATTTACAGTGTATTTTTATGATTGGACTAAATAATTATTTGAAGAATATTTTTATAAAAAATTAACTAAATTAAAAATTATTTAATTATTTAATATTTATCAAATAAATAAACGATAAATTAAATCATTATTAAAATTATTTGTTTATTTGATTATTGTTACTTAACCAAATAATTTTTTATTTAATTAATTTTTTACAAATATAATTTTTATAGAATTATCTGAAAAATAAATAATTTTAATCATAAATTTAAAACGTAAAATAGAGAATAATAAAAGAAAAGTCGACCAAGAGTTAAATAGTATTCCTCTATTCTTTTTTTTTTTTTGGTCGAAAGTATTCCTCTATTCTTATTATTAAACTCTCGCCGACAGTGGGTTGAAGGACAAGTTTGGCATGGGGGAGAGAGGCATTGATAGCTGGTAGGTCTTTAGGTTGGTGCTTGGGCCCAGAGAACTAGACGGCATTTAAAAGATTGACTCTGCCTCGAGATTTGTGTCATGCATGTACAAAATCCAAAGTGGCACTTGTACGAGTTACAAGTTACACGTGCAATGGCCTTGACTCATCAATATCACCATATCTTGGTTTGCAACTTGCAGTACGGGCAGTATCTTTCTTTCTGCTTGCTTTTTTTTTTTGTTGGTAATTTTGTTCTTTCACAAAATGAAAGCATTAAATTGATTGCATACAAACATACTATCTGATTTGAAGGCATTAAGATCACTTGTTGGAACATGAATAATAACATAGAGGAGTGTGTGGCGATGTATTCACCAAGTGTAATGAAACACAATTAAAAAACGTTTTTAACTAAGTAAAACTTATATAAGATCCATCAATTTGAAAATAATGTAAAATTATTCAAATTTCAATATAATGGCCTATTAGGCCACGAGATTGACCGACAAGTCCAATCTTCAAGATATCTTCTTTCGTTTTAAAATCTTGTTTCATTTTTATTTTTCGCTATCAAGTATGTCATTATTAAGTACTATTTATCTTTTTCGAATTCCTAAGTCAAAAGAAACAAAAAATTATTTTATTTTTTCTTACTATAAGATGACATCTACTCCCAACTTAGAATCGGAAGGAATTTTGATGGTAACAAACTTAGGGTGACCAATATATGATCAATATCTTCAACTTAATTTTGTTTAGCCAAGCAAATTGTCTGGCGCCATGGATTAGTTAAGTTTGCTAATTCTATTTTTTTATTGTTGTCTTTAATATGAAAAGTCTCTTACTATTATTCATGACACTCCATTAGAAGACCGATGTAATACTTTTTAGATTTTAATAAAGCTCGTTTCCTTTCATTAAAAAGAAAACTTGATCTTTTTATATGAGAAATGCAAATAGCCCAAAATCACCATCTCATGCTTCTCATAATCTCATGTGATAAAATTAAGAAGAATGTCTGATCACCGAGAACGTTAATGTAAAGTTAGCCAAAGACTCTTCAACAATCAAGTCAAATCTTCGACTAATGCATACTTTATTTCAGCAATGAAATGATATTTATAGGCATACTTCCCAAAAATCTCTTGATCTTTTTGTGATTAATGATGTATGTCAAATAGCATAGAATATTTACAGTACAACATTAATAATAGAGAACTTATACCTTAGTGGTAAAAAGATAAATCCGTCAACATATAAAAGTTAATAAAATATCTGCAAACATGCAGTGCAGTGTTAATTTGCACGTTGTGCCAGGCAATATCTGGTCTTTGATGGAAAATATCGAACTTGCAGCATTCTAACTTTGGGTCAAGCTAGCTCGACTATAGAAGTTTGGGTAGTGAGGAATTGAAGATCGACAATACTATTTTTTTTTTCTTAATATATAAATGGGCTTTTTCGTATATACATCTTGAATATATAAGTGCGCAGATTAGAAATATAAGTGCAATAACTTTTTTCCTTTTTTTTTTTTTTTTTTTATAACAATAAGTGCAATAACCTAAAGAGTAGTTGATACTTTCATCTTAAAGGAGGTTGGCTTTCATATGTAGTAGAAACAAATGCAGTAAAAATATTTGAATTTCAACATACCAAACCTATAAATTAGAATACATGATTTTCATGTTCCCTACTAAGATAGACAAATATTGCACGAATCCATGGAACCATTACATTATAATTATAATTAATTAACATCATGAGGTCTAAGCAATTAGTAGCAAACGAAACAATGTTAGCGGAATATAGAATTCATTAATTCAATTCAATGCATAAATATATGGTACTGATATGTTTTGGTACCTGCAAATGTGTCCCCTTCACAAAATATATATTATGTCAATTATTAGCTTATTCAAAAGTAAAGGGTCCTACGTACTCAACAAAGAAACAATGGGTCTAATCTAACAATATCATCCCAGATTTTGAGCAACTTCGAATATCTTTTATGTACAATAATTGAGATTTTTTTTTTTTTGGTGTGATCTATATGGTGCATGAATTCGCAACCGACACTTCAATTGAAATACATGTTTTTTTCTTTAATATCATTTTGTAAAAATTATAAAAATACAATCGTAGATCCCTTTTTTTTATATGGGAAATCTCAGATCCCATTTCATGTGGTCATTTTCAATATTTGGAAAAAAATTTGGACCCCAGAAAGCACAAATATCATACCAAAATCTTAGGCACAAAAACGCAATTTATATGACCCACAAAATGCATGTGTCTTTAATTCATGGGTATGGAAAACTATTTTTCGAAACTGCTTGAATGAATGGAATCCATATCCATCATATGCTCTTGCTAAACTCCACTCAACATTAAATTTTGTATGTTGCAAATTTTCTGGCGGATCTTCAAATCTTCTGATTTTAGTCTCTAGCACTCCAAATTCAATATATTATGATTTTTGTGAGTCATAAATTTTATGCACTCACAATATGATGTACAAGAGAAGTGAAATCTTACTGGCATGCAACCCCATCTCAGCGAGGTGAATGGATCTTGCATCAATCGGCTTGCGTGAATGGGCCTTGTTGAGGAAAATAATATAGTTAATTATAAGTAGATTGAATTTTGGAGAGTTATTCGGACTAAAACAATATATAAATTTAGATTTGTACTTAAATCCAATTTTTTAGGATAAGATCTAAAAAATAAACTTTTTTAAAATTTTGACTCACATTATCTCTTAAAATTAAGATAATTAAAATAAGGTATTGGTCTAAGAGATGAAAGAAAATTATACCGGCGTGTAAATGGCTCAAAATAATATCAGGTCAGCCCAAAAGTCCTGGGCTGTATATTAGAAGTAATGTAGAAAGCCCTAGTAAAAACAGCCCATAACAATAATAAGCACCGAGCAAAGCTCATGAATTAACATGACAAAGTAAAAAACGTGAGCCCAAGAATAGGGGAAAGTGGAAGGAACCCAACTACCCAAGTAAGGAGAAATAAGGGCCACTCAGGAAGTGGAGTAGTGAAGCTTGAGCCCCAAGAAAACCCACATTATAAATTCAGGGAGTAACCATGGTGAAATGTACATAATTTCTCTATTGATTTGAACCACTGAAAACTTGAAGCAAAAATCTAACTTGAGCGTGGAAGTACCTTTCTAGGTACCCCACCCTCTGGTCCTACAACAAGGCTGAAGGAAAAGAAGCGCAAGTCCGATACCACAAAGATAAAAACTAAACCTGTTACTGAATCTCTTCTCCGAGGAAATTTGGTCCAACAGGTTGAGGAAGTCGTCACGGTAAAATTGTAACCGAGTCAACTCAGTCGAGGCACTAGAATAAGCCCCTGCAACATACAGCAATAAAAATGCAAAGAGAAATTCTAAAACCCCACAGTTTTCTTAGACAACGATTGAACTCATCACTCATGACTTATTAGCCCATTCATACTAGGAGTGCCTTGGGTTTGCCCTCAAATTAAAAGCCCATTTGATCAGATATTAAGCTTAAAGCTTGCTGGGCCGGCTTTAAGTTTCTGCAGGTTCTCCCCAAAATCTTATGGGCTGGATTAGCAAATTAATTTTAAGGGTGCTTGTACCTGGGACCATTGAAGTTTAGCCCCAGAAGAATAAGAAGGCAAAATCATTCATGTGTCACATAAGCTATCTTTAGAACCAAAATCTGCAATACTATTGGATGATTCAAAACAAAAACTCAACCTATGGATTTCACATGAAAATGACCATCTTGAAAGTAGCAATTGCATGGTCCTAACTCCTAACGCATCTTTCCTATGTGAAACCTATTCAATGAATGTGGTCCAAGACACTTTTTTTTTTCAATCTCTCTTTTCCTTTCCCTTTGTCTTTTTTTCTTTCTATGTTCTTATTCTTTTTTATTTGGCTTTATGGAGAAATACCATTCACACTATGAGGCCTGTGCAGAAACACCATCCAAAATTAAAAAAAAAAAAAAATTCTCATTTGTCATCCAATCTTTCAAAATGCAGCTAAATTGACACTATCGTTTAATTTTCTGTTAATAAGAATTTTTTTTTTCTCAAAGTTAAACTTCCAATTTTATCTATTAGTAAAATCAAAACAAATTTTAAATAACTTTTTTATGTAAATCTAATTAAAAAGAAAACTTAAAAATTTCAAAAATAAAAAATAAAAACAGGTACCTAGCCACCGGCCCTTCTCTCTCTCTCTCTCTCTCTCTCTCTCTCTCTCTCTCTCTCTCTCTCTCTCTCTCCTTCCCTCTTCCCCTCTCTACTTCTCTTTCCGCTAATTGCAAACCAAATCTCGCTCCCAATTATACTCGTAGATCGAATCATCAAATCCACCCAAGAGTTCGAGTCTTCGAAGCAGGACTGCGCCGATCTCGCCAACCTTGGAGTTAGCCACTTTCATTTGGGCAGAGAGAGAGAGAGAAAGGGAAGGGAGGAAGGGCGACGTCTAGGTGGGTGGAGTAGGGTGGTTGGGCCGGAAAGTGGTGCTGCCGGTGACTGGGTGGGTGGGGGGATCTGGTATTTTCTTAAATTTTTTTTTACCAAAAAAAAAATTATTTTCTTATTTTATTAAACATTACATTTTATATATTTATTAAATATTCTATAATATGAATTGACGAAAATATCCCTAATTTTAACAGGTGAATGAATGAAATGTGACGACATATGATACATTGTAACGTGAAAGTAAGATTGGATGGCAAATGGAAAAAAGTTTTAGTTTGGATGATGTTTGCACACAAACCTCATAGTCTGGATGATATTTCTACAAAAAGGCCTTTTTATTTTGGTAAGTGACACCATACTAGTTGTATGATCTTGATAGCCTTATATTTTTCTCAATACAAATGATATATTATAACATACATTTTTATTGAGAATATATTAATGACAGAATTTGCGTGCCCTAATCTTATGTGGAAAAGTTAAATGAGACACATTACTATTTATTTTTTAATAATTAAACACATCACCATTTATTTTCATATCAGATTAATATTATAGAAAATTAGGATTAAATACCAAATATCAATAGTTTTTTAATAAAGCAGTAAGACATTAATTTTTTTAAGTTTAGGTACTAACCTATAGTAAAACATTTTGGATTAGGTCACAAATCAGTTTGTTATACAGTTGTAACTGTCGAACAGTTACAGTTATAATTGTCAAACAGTCACAGTTGTGATTATTTAAAATTTATAAAAAATCAAAATTTTTAAGGGTATCATACTTTTGATTTAGATTTGAGGGATGAAGTCCTATAACCCAAAGACTAAACATTAAAGTTTAAGCCTTGCAAATATTGAAAAAATAACAAATTAATAAAAAAGTTATGACCGTTAAACAATCACAATTCGATATAACCATATTTTTTAAAATTTGTACCTAAACTGAAATTTAATACCTAAAGTTAAATGACATTAATGTTTTAGTAGTTGAAATAAAAAAATATTATAATTTGGTATATAAAATCAATGAAGTTTTAATATTATTCTTTTTAAAAGATCGTCATACGGACAGTATCAAATCCAATGACGGTAGCTTTTATTTTATAAAGATTTTATATTATTTTTTCCACACCCTCAGCAATGTGTTCTCCAACTCCAAGTCTTCATCATTGAATCTTCTCCAACTCCAAGTCTCCAACTTCGAATCTTCTCTCAGAGACTCCACACCATATATCTTTGTCTCTTGAAGAGTCCAATGCCTGCTTCATGTCTCAATGATTTTTTTTTTTTTTTTTTCTGTTTGTTTTCTTAGGCATTAAGTGAATTAAGAAATGGATCATGCCTTGTTGAAGGTTCCCATATATTTTGTTACTTTGATCTTTATAAACAACTGTTTTCTTTAGCTTATTCAAAACAAAAGAAGTTTTTTATCATTTAAATTGGGTTTAGTGTATAATTTACTTGCTATGATTATTTAACAATTCTTTTAGTTTTTATGTTATTTTATCTTTTCATCTCATGCCTTCATTGTGACTCAAGAAAAGTGATTTTTAGGGTTCTAAAATCGTAGATGCAGTAAGAAATGATGTAGTAGTTTTCTAAGGAATTTTTTTTTTCAAAGATGAATATAGCTTTATGGATGATTTTTTTTTTTTCGTTAATTTAATTTAAGATATGGAAGATAATAAGAAATTGGTGAACATAGTCTTTTCCAAAAGCTTATGTGAAATGAATTATTTAACCAAATTAAATATTTAAATTGACATAATATTCTATGTCATTATGGCACCGAAAGGAAAGACATCCTAACATTACCCTTTTTATTTAGAGCTTTTTAGCGTAGTATTTTCAGCATACAAAATCAAAAGGGTTTTAAATAGGAAAACAACAAAAACAAAGCTCTGGTTTTTGGTTTCATGGTAAACATTAGCCAACATGTCATTTGTCAAAGTCTAATTCCACGCATGCTCATCGAATAGTCGCATCAGATGCCTTTTTAGACTTGTTTGGAAAAGCCATAAAGTGACAACAACTGATCAATCATATTGCTAATTTAATGCCAAAACTTTCACGTGGACTTGATGCAATGACACATAACACATTATTCACTTCATGCCATTTCTCGTTTTAAGTTGTGAAGAAAGTTTGAGTGAGCATTTTTGTTCGTCTCTTTTTAACTCTCTTTTTAACTCGCGTGTATGCAAGGAGTAAAATTTCGGTTTCGAAAAAATTTTCGATGGAAATTTCGATGGAAATTTTCGTGGAAATTTCGATTTCGATAAAATTAGATAAAAACAACGGAAATTGTTATCAAAATATAGAAATTTTGAATAAAACTTGACCATATGTTTATTTAACAGATTATCTACTATATTAATAAAAAACATTGAAGAAACCAAATTATATAATAGGTTTCATGTGATATAAGATGAATATAATGCGCGTTGGAGGCAAAAACTGTTAAACAAAATTAGTATAATGAATAATGAAATCAGTATATTCTTTATACTCTATAATTTATACACTAACCCTAATACTAAATCCTATATACTCTATATATTCTAATACTCTTTATACTCTATAATCTATGCACTAAACTCTATATACTGTATGTTGTTTAAGATATGGACCATATGGTATAAGATATTATGATTTAGGCCCTTTAGGGTATTCTTCCCCACCAAGCACCAGCCCTGCCTCTCTCCCTCCAACCCAGTCCATCCCCGACACACCCCCCCTCACCCAGCCCCTTTTCTGTGAGACCCTGTATTTTCCAAATAATTATTTTAAGGATTTTGAGAATTTATTTTAAGGATTTTGAGAATTTATTTGGAATTTAAAAAGGTTTTAATTTAATTTAATTTTAATTATTTAATTATTTTTGTTTTAAATTAGGCTTGACCCAAAGTTAACTTTTAAATTTAGTGGACTTTTGATTCGGACTTTGGGCACGTTGGATAGGTCTCGAGTTCACGAGTTCGTAGACACGTAGCACGCGTCGATCGGAGTTATGGTTTGAAAGTTACGGACATTTAAAGTAAAGGGCAATTTTGTAATTTTTACAAAAGGGGTTTTAAAACCCAAAAATCAGATTTTTATCCCATTCTCTCTCCTCTCTCCTGGTTCTCTCTCTCTCTCTCTCTCTCTCTCTCTNCTCATTGATGCCATTTCCTTTCAAACCGTCCGCTTCTCTCTCTCTCTCTCTCTCTCGCGTGCCTCACCTTCGCCGCGCCTGCCACCGGCGCGTGGCGGCGCATCCAGCCATGGCTGGCAACGGGACCGGCCCAGATCTACTCGCCGTTCTTCCTTCTTCCTCCACCTGGTGGCGGCGCAGCCCAGAAACCTCCCCCGAGTCGCGAACCAGCTGAGGCCGATCCTTGGAGCTCCGGCGACGACGCGACCTCCCATCACCTGGGTTTTCTTCCTCTCGTCACGGTGAGTCTGCCCATGTGCTTCCCTGGCTCCGACGACCCCGCACGACGGCGGATCGAAGATTTTGCCAATTTTCCCGAAACTGCCCCCATACCCAGCCGAAATTTCGCCAATTTCGCCGAAATAATTACCGAAAATAATTGGGTATGAGATAAAATTTCGGTGACCCAAAAAAACGAAATTTCATTCCTTGCGTGTATGTTTATTTTTCATCTAAAATATTATTATGTGTTTAAAATAATTATAAGTTAATTTATTATATTTAATTATTTCTGATGTTATAATAATAAAAGAGAAAAATAATTTGACAAATTTTTCTACTTTTACCCTTATTTTTTATTACTCAACTTTTTTAGTACCTATTAATTTCTCTCTTCTCTTTTATTTAATTATTTCTAAAAAATTTTGAATCTTTTGTTTTTTTACTCTTCTCCAGTATGCCTCTAGTACCCAAAAACCACATCCATTTAATAATTTTTGCTTTTTTTTTTTTTGGCTCTTCTCCAGTACGCCTTCAATACCCGAAAAACCACATCCATTTTTTGAGTCTTCTCCTGTATACACCTTTATCTATTTTTTTAATTAATTAAAAAAATATTCTAACAACACTTTTTTTTTGTCTAAGAATTCTTCGCTCTTGTCTTATACAAGACCTTTTTATATCAAATAAATTCTTAGGTCAATTCAAGGTGTTGCAGCATTTGAAGATAGAAGAATAGTTGTAATGACATAATTTTGTTCTTTTTGAACTCATGTAACTTTTTTATTGGATTTTCTATGTATGTAAATGAGTTATTTTAGATTTTTGTTTGACCAACATTTTAGATTAAACTTTGCAAATGAGTTTTTTGTTCGAATTGCAAATGTGTTGTTGGAATATTTTATTTTTTAATTAATAAAAAAATAGATAAAGGTGTATACAAGAAAAGACCCAAAAAAAATGGATGTGATTTTTTGGGTATTGGAGGCGTACTGGAGAAGAGCAAAAAAAAAAAAAAGAAACAAAAATTATTAAATGGATGTGGTTTTTGGGTATTGGAGGTATACTGGAGAAGAGCAAAAAAAAAAAAAAATGAAGCAAAAATTATTAGAAATAATTAAATAAAAGAGAAAAGAGAAATTAATGGGTAATAAAAAAGTTGAGTAATAAAAGATAAGGGTAAAAGTAAAAAAGAGTTGTCAAATTATTTTTCTCTCTCATCATTATAATATTAGAAATAATTAAATACAGTAAATTAACTCATGGTTAATTTTTCAAACACACGGCAGCATTTTAGATGAGAGGTAAGCATACACTTGAGTTAAAGAAGGTGAGCAAAACTGCTCTCGAAAGTTGAGACTTCAGATCATTTGGCAAAGTTTTTTTTTTTGTTTTTTTGTTTTTTTTTTTCGATCAGAATATTATTGGCAAAAGATTAGAGAAAGACAAGAAAGAAAGCAAAATCAGTAAATTGATCCACACCCCAAAGAGTAGTGGTGTCACTAGGCCGGGGAATATTTGTTTGTAATTTAGGCTTAGCCCCATTTGTAACCAAAACAAAGAATGATGAGTCCATTGGTGTCATGTTTGGGTTGTGCTATTTGTAATAATAAATACAAGGGCTTAATTATCGATTTAACACTCAAATCTGTAATTTATTCCTATATTGTCACCTGAAAGATTTTTTTGTTCTAAATTACCACCTGTAACTTAAATCTGTGTCTTATTTTATCTTGTTCAGTCAAAAACTCTATTAAAAATGCTGACATGGTCGTTAATGTTGACGTAGCACGCTGGATGTGCGCCACGTGTCACATATTTTATTTTATTTTTAGATTTGTTTCTTTTCCTATTTTTATAAACTTTGAAAATTAATTAAAAATAACTCTGAACTCAAAAAATTCCTACAAACTCGTCTTGACTACTACTAATTTACTATAGGGTTAAATTACCAATTTGCCCTTTAAAAATTTCCAAAAAAATTGAAAAGTCTAAATTTATTTTTAAAAAATTAAAATAAATTCTAGAATTTTCGTAAACTCTTGGACAAATTCTCAAAAATATTTTGGAAATTACCAAAAGTCTGTTTTAGAGAATTATTTTGAGACTTTATAAATTTCTCTAGATTTTATTTTATAGAGGGAAATTTATTTTCCTCTAAGACCGAGAGGTTTTTTGGGTAGTAAGTGTTCACAAGAAAGGTATTGTTAGTTTTTAGAAGATTAACGGTATAGACCTCATATTTTTTGAAGTTCGGGAGATTATTCTATGAATTTCCAAAGAGTCTAGAGTATTTTAATTTTCTAGAAATAAATTTGGACTTCACAAATTTTTTAAAAAGTTTTAGAGGGAAAATTGGTATTTTGACTTCATAGTAAATTAGTACTATTCAAGACGAGTCCGTATGAATTTTCTGTGTATTTTTCTGAGTTCGGAGGTATTTTTAATTAATTTTCAAAGTTTATAAAAATAAAAAAAATCAAAAAATACAAAAACATATGTGACATGTGGCGCACATCCAATCCGCCACGTCAACATTAATGGCCAAGTTAGCATTTTTAATGAAATTATTGACAGAATAAGGTAAAATGGGACACGCATGTAAGTTACAAGTAGTAATCTATGAAAAAAAAAACTTTCAGGTAGTAATATGATAATGAATTACAGTTTTGGGTGATAAATCGATAATTACTCCTAAAAACAAGTCAACTTCATTCTTTATTGTTTAATTAACCATGTTCGATACTAGTCAAATCTGTTTATTAATAGTTTAATGTTCCAATTGACCTATTTATATTATGATCTAGAGATTTAAGACAATGTTTCCCTTCTTTTTTTATTAACAAAAAGAAGAAGAAGAAGACAATGTTTCCCTTGCTACAAATGGTGGATACTTTGTCTTTCAATTTCTCTCATAACCTAGATAAAACTTAGGATTTCGATCATCTTTTTTTTTTTTATTTGCTTGTTTTTACTTAACTTCTAATCAAAATTATGTATTAAATTTTTTGAAGGTGCATGTGCAAGCAAAAGAATGGTGGAATATGAGAGAAACAAATAAAACAAGTGTAGTAGATAATCAATTTACCTTAAGTATATCTTAATCCTAATTATTGTTTTATCGTTACTAATATATTTAAAAGTGTAAAACAAGTAAAATCATATGAATAATATTGTACAACCCAAAGTTTTGTTCTCAACATAATTTTCCTTCTTAATTTACATTGCATCCTCACATTGTTATACATATTATTCGTTTTTTTGAATGATGTTATATGTCTTGTCATGTATTTATGTGTCATATTAAGTTGAAACTGAAAAATAATGTAAAGTGTATTTGAGTACCTTATGTATAGCATAATTAGTAACTTGGTACCCAATCAATTTCAAATAGTGGAATATCAATACCTCATTTTTATTTTTTTGACACTTTGTCTCTCTGTTAGCTCCTCCATAAAAAAAGGCGTTAATTTTTATATGGCGCATACGAACCCTCTAATATGGTTTAACATGACTTCTTAAAAATAGCTATTGTGGATTACACATGAATAAATAAATATATAAAATAAAAGCCACCCCCTTCTTCCCATGTGCAGATCCATGTGAATATAAAAAAATTAAGAGATAATTAAGTTTAGATCATTTAGAAAAACAGTTTTTAGATAGAGATCGGGAATGTTTTAAAATTTATAAGAAAATCATTTTAATTCATAATAATTTATAAGAAAATCTTTTTAATTCATAATAAAGTCCTTTTAGTTTATAATAAAATCCTTTTAATTTATAATAAAGTTATTCCCTGATTTAAAGGGTATTTCCCCCTATTTGAAGGGTATTTCCCCTTCTAGGGTGTAGAGTCACTACAAGAAATTTGGGATTAGGCAACAAATAAAGAGGCAACGCCTTTCAATTCGTTGCCTATTACGAGAATAGGCAACGGTGTTTTCTACTTACGCAACGATCGTGTACTTGATGTAGGATAATTAATAGGCAACGATCTCAATAGCATAGGCAATGGCGTTTTAGTTGTGGATTATGAGAATAGGCAATGAAATAAGAAGGGGGTTGTGTATAATTTGGCGGGAAGGAGGCGAGAAATTTTACAACGATGTGTTCATTGCCTATTACTTTTAAGTGGTTGCCTATTCATTTGGCGGGAAATTTTGGCGCTATAATGAATATGAAATAGGCAACGACTGGTTTTGTCATTGGCTATTTGTATAGACAATGAATGTTGAAAGGTTTAGGCAACAAATTGGATTTGTTGTCTATACATTTGGGCAACGACTACTCTATAATAGGCAATAAACATTACGCAATGTTAAACAAAAAAAAGGCAATGACTTCAGTACAATAAGCAACGACGTGGTCATTGCATACTTTGGGGATTGGCAAGGAATTAAATAGGGTGTTGCCTATTAGTACTTGGGAAAAAAGCACAGAATTTTGCTACAACAAGATCGTTGCGTAATATTTTTCAAGTGGTTGCCAATTCATATGTAGGGGATTTTTGGCACTGTAATTAATATAAAATAAGTATGAACCGTTATTGGCATTGCATGTGAGTATATATAGATAATAAACTTTTAAATATAAGTACAATTGCCTATACATTTTGGGCCTTTGGCAATGACTACTCTAGATAGGCAAGGATCGTGGGATTAGATATTGATAAAATATAAGAACTTTACAACTCAAACCTCCGACCCTTCACACCCTAGGCTATTGCTAAACGAGTTTGAGTGCAGTTCAAGTATTTTATTATGACTTAATTAATTTTTGTATTGATTGACAAAAAATAAAATGATATAAATATTTTAGAAATACGCTATTAAAAATAGGATAGCTTGTCTCAAAGATTTTCATTGTACATTTCACTTATTTGATTATCATTTAAGTAAAAGTAAACAGAAGTAAATTAAACCAAATTTCATAATATGGTCCCAAAATAATTACATAGTACATCAAATAAGAAGGAAAATGTATAACAGAGCTTTACAAAAGTGTTGCAACTACATGTCTAATAACACATGTAACAAAATGGTACACATCTTCCAGCATGGCAGCAACACATAATTTTCTTTTAGTCCTAATATTAGGGGTGGGCGCGGTGCGGTTCGACTCACTTTTCTCCTGGAACCATGTGTCGCGCCAGACATTAATACACGGTGCGGTTCGGTGTCTAAAACCGTGAAAGAAATAAAAAAACCAAACCAAACCAAACCAAACCATTTAAGGTGCGGTACGGTGCGGTTTTACACTGCGGTTCTTGTCCTAATGGGCTATTATTCATATAATTTATATAAAACATATGTTTTGGGGTTTGAGGTTTTGAGCAATTGAGTTTGTTTTGGAGTTTTGGGGTTTGGTTGAGCAAACTAGTTTATGTAACTAGACTATATAGATTATATAGAATATATGAAATTTTAAACTTTATGGTTTAGGGTTTAGAGAATGAGAGATGAGTTACAACCAAACCCTATATCATAAGTTTTAAATCCTTATATTATAAACCATAATATCCTAAACCTTATACCATAAATTTTAAATCTTATTCCTTATTACCTTATATGGCATATACCCTATACGCTTAAATAGTATATAACTATATATTATACCCTAAAACTATAAACAATTAAAAATTTTAGTATATAGAGTACAAACTATAAATAATATACTATTTTTTATATATATAATATGAAGAATATACTAATTTTATTATATAGGGTAATGGGTATAACTAAAATTATATACTAAAACATTATTAATTTATTATTATATTATATATCTAGAAAATAGGTCATAGGGTTATATAAAATATATTTTAGGGTCTAAACCCTAAAATATAGCTAGGTTAATATTAATTTTAATATTTTATTAGGGTTTAGGGTTTAGAGTCTAAAGTGTATAAAAATGTGTACAAAAAGTGTATAAAAAGTATATAAAAATGGTATAAATATATATATAAAAAAATATATAAAATGGTGTATATGTGTATAAAAAATATATATATATTTTTTGCAAGTATGCGGTGCAGTCCGGTTTGGTGCGGTTAAATAAGATGTAGAACCGGAACTGGAACCGGAGAGAAGCGGTGCGGTTCGGTTTTTTTTTTTGCGGTGTTGAATTTTTTTGATCAATGCGGTTTTTAATGGTTTTTTGGCGGTGCAGTTCGGCCGATTTTGGCAGTCCGCGATTAAAATGCCCACCCCTAAGTCCTATTGTGAATTTGGCCTAAAAATTGGCAGCATCTCCTTTGTTTTTTAACCGTTTTCCAAATTTCACAACATGACAGTGTGACAGTCTTGCTGCTCACTTATGCTGTAGATAGTTTGTTCTTTCCAAGCATTTTCTGCATAGGAAAAACTCAATAAGAGAATATTGTTCAATCAATTACAAAGTATCATGGTGATTGTAGCAAAATATCACTCGAATTTGGTTTTCTATGCCAAAATCGGCAACGAAATATTCGTTGCTAACTCGTTGCAAAATTAGCAACGATCGCCAAACTGGTTGCCTATAGTCATTGGCAAGGGTCCTAGGGCAACGACATAATTTTGTTGCCGATAGGTTAAGGTAACAAATTGCAAGCTTTAGACAACGACTTTCAATCATTACCAAACCCCTATTTTCTTGTAGTGAGTGGGCTTTGTAGAAGCTGCATGTTAGGTTTTAACTCTGAGATTTTGGGCGGCGCCCAAAATTTTGGAGTTAAAACCTAACATGCAGCCATGAAAGAAGAAAAATAAAATGACTTAATTAAAAACCCTAAATCACTATCGGTCTTAGTTTAAGAAAGACTCATAAAATGTACTGAACTCTAAGTCTCCCAAAAATTAATTCAATTCAAATCTAGAATTCAAATTGTGTTATGGTGACATTCTAATGAAAATCATCATTTTCATACATAAATATGAAGATTTTCATTAGTAGGTATTAAAGATAAAGATTTCACATTAAAAATGTGAGGTTTTGCATAATAACTTATAAAAGTTTAGACTATTCCTCTAATTATCAATTTGTTTTGAGATAGATGCATAAATTTCTTCATGGTGTTAGAGGAGGTTATCCACGTGTTGTGTCAAACGACTACACATGCTTCCACATTACCCAATATGAATTATCCATGTGTTAAGTTTGAGTGATGTCACATGTGTAGGGACATGTTGAGAGAAAGATGTTACATTGAAAATGCGAGACTTTGCAAAGTAGTTTATAAAAGTTTGAGCTATTACTCTCATTGCCAATTAATTTTGAGATAAATGCCTAAATTTCTTCGATAATAACACTATACTTATATAGTCAGATTTAATGACTCAAAATATATATCCTAACAATAGAAATAGTGAACCTATCAACTCTAAAGAAATTCTACAAATCTAAAAGTTAAAATACATCTACATTATATACAGTGTCCACATGCTAGCATTTTTCACAAATATATCACTAAGAATTGAGAAATTATTTTGTGTAACTAAAATTATATTACGTAGTGTATATCGAAAACAAAATACGTAATAATTTTTTCAATATATGACTCAAAAGTCGACGGGAATTCTTAGGAGCCAAAAAAAAAAACTAAACCAGATTTTCAGTGTAAAGTATGTGGTGATTTCATAGTCCAAGCGTTTTCTTTCTTCTCCAATCCATTACCACTTATTCCATCAGTTCTTATCTCCTATCATTTCATAGAAGGTCACAATTGGCCTGCCATCACATTCACATCAAAAGCCCGATGTATAATATACACCTAATAATATTGTCTGTTGGCGTCACAAAAGTGCTACTCTCTCATCAATTAAACAAAATTTGACACTCAATTATCATACCTCGGATTCCAACCTTAAGTAATAGGGCACGCCCTGCCTCTATATTATATTATTATCAACCTTATATTTGTTGGTACCGGGAAAAAAAAAAAAAAAAACCCTTATACTTGTTGATAGATTTATGTGAAAATTAGAGATTTGATTTAAAATTAATTGATAACTGAGGCATATGATATAATATATTATAATGCAAAATTTTAAATTCTCAAAATAAAATATATTTTCAATACATTTCCGTGATGAAACTTGAACAAAATATACTGACAGCTTATATTGATTAATATAAAATATATATAGTTGTTAAACCTAATACGTGTTGTCCACTTTGATATTATATTAAAATTAGAACATTAAACCTAAAAGTAATTGAAAATGGCCGGATAGAGAAGGGCGTAATATTATATCAATGTAATATTATTTTCCAACTGTGGGATAAATATTCTTTATGCATAGAAAGCTTGCTAGCTAGCTTAAATCCTGGATCTTGGAGTTGGAGATAGGCTTCGTCTTAAATACCATAAAAATTTTGAAGAATTGAACGACATGAAAATTAAATTAGGTACTTCGAAGCTGGCATGATTTAATTGCACAAACAAAGCTGTCCAAAGTCATTCAATGTACAGTGTGATGATAATATGAGTGGAACCCTTTTGACAAATATAGAAGCCTTAGAAGGTGACCTCTTGACATATATATCAGTTGACAAATAATTAAGTACCCAATCATCTAAATGTTCATCTTTAAGTAAACATTGCATGTTAGATATGTTGGCCATCAGTTGCTCACCGTCAAGAGGACATATTAGATCGTTGGATTTTAGTTTGGGTACCATCCAATGGCAACCAAACTAGGTGTTTAAACTTTTAAGCGGTCAAGTAAGTTTGACAGAACAATGGGAAACCAAGGCCTAATTTAATATTAAAGGCAAAATACAATTAGCAACTTCTAAATAAAATGTTTGCACTCTTACGTTGTGTACATGTGATAGAGAAAGAAAGTGGCTTACGTTGGATATATAAGAGTGAATTCGATGAAATTATTATAATAATATTTTAAATTGTAAATCTATTATTACTGTTTCAATTCTTGAGAATATTCTTAAGATTTTTTTTATAGAATGGTTGATAAAATAGTTTTCTTCGTAATATTATAAGATTGATAAGTAACTCATTCAAATGATTGAAAATCATTCATTGCATATTGCTTTACATGTCAGTCCAAAAATAATAATTCTTTATAAGAAAAAATTTTCAAATATGACACTTAGTTTGAGTTCAATTTTAGTTTAGACACCAATTTAGATTTTTGCTAATTTATGACACATATTTAGGATTTGTATTAATGTAGAATAATCCGTCAACTCAGTTAAAATAAAGGATAATTTGAACATTTTATATTTAAAAAAAAAACTATAAAAAAACAAATTTTACCACAAAAGATCAAGACTTTTTTTTTTTAGGAAAAAAAATCATTAAAAAGTTTAAAATAAAAAAAAAAGTCAATATTTCAAAAAGATTAAAACTAAAAACTTACAAAAACATAAAATTACATAACAACAAAAAAACAGAAAATGAAATAAAATAAAATTACCCAAAGCCAAATCTGGCTGGGCTTGCTGTTGGAAGGGGATCGGGGTGGGGAGGAATGGGGGAAGAAAAGAGAGTGGGTTTTGGGTGAGATTTGTGGGTTCAGAGTGTTTGAGCGTAGATGATTTGAAGTTAAATCCAACATCAAAACCATGAGCAGGTGGTGGGCTGGAGCTATCGACACTACCAAGGAAATAATTACAACAACTCCATAATTTTACTCAAAAAATTTATGCATACTCATTTTTTAGTGATCGATACGTGCCTTTTGTGTTTATTTCCCAACTAACATTTTAATTAAGGATGAATATATAATTTTGCAGAAAAAATCAGAAGAAAAAAAAGCAGTTCGAAGTCCTTAGAGCGTAGGACTAGGCTGGGCCTGTTACTGGGAAGGGATTGGGTGGGGAGGAAGGGGGGAAGAGAGAAGAGTGGGTTTTGGGTTCTGGGTTTTAGGTGCGTTAATTGGTTTTGGGTTATAGGTTTCAGTGGTGCTGGTGGCAGAAGGTGAGTGGAGAAGAGATCGAGGTGGGGAGGAACGGGGGAAGAGAGGAGAGTAGGTTTTGGGTTATGGGTTTCAGGTGGGTTTATGGGTTATGGGTTTCAGGGGTTTTAGGTTATGGGTTTCAATGGTGCTGGTGGTAGAGGTTGAGTGGAGAGAAGAAGGGAGAGTGAGGGAGGCAGAGAAAGAAAGTGAGGGGGTGGGTTTCGGTGGGAAGCATGGGGAGGGTCGGCAATGGGGAGGAGATAGGAAGGGGGCTTGCTGGAGAGAAAGAGAGGGAGAAGAGAAGGAAAGAAAAAAGGGCTCGGGGTGGGGGGAAGAAGAAGAAGAAGGAAAAGAAAAAGAATGGAAAAGGTGAGGGTGAGGGAAGAAGAAGAAGAAAAAGAAGGGAAAGGTGACGGTAGGGGAAGAAGCATAAAAAAGAAGAAGAGAGGAGGGTGTGTGTACACGGAGAGAGAGAGAGAGAGAGAGAGAGAGAGAGAGAGAGAGAGAGAGAGAGAGAGAGAGGGGGAGTTCTGGGTGGGGGAAGATGAGAGTGAGAGAGATGAGAGATCGAGAGGGGTAAGAGATGAGAGTTTTCACAAATCATAAAATTAGTTTTAAATATTTTAATTTATTTTTAGTATTAATGGTTTTAGTTTTTTAGTGGTAACCTTTTTGTTTTTAAAATATAAAATGTCCAAATTATTCTTCATTTTAACGAAGATTTTAACTGAGTTGAGGAACTATCCCACATTAATACAAATCCTAAATATGTGTCATAAACTAGCACAAACTCAAACTGGTGTCCTAAATTAAGATTGACCCTAAACTAGGTGTCATGTTTGAAAATTTTTCCCTTCTTTATATGGGTCCTTATACCATAAAATTGTTGTAATATGGTACATATGTGCTTAGTGTTCTGGATTCATACACTTTAATTGGTACAAAATTTAAAAACAAAATTTAGGATAGTGTAGTGTACAAAATTTAATTGGTACTTCAAACACTTTAATTTTAATATATGTGGCTGTGAAGAATCATGTACGTTTTATATATGTGAGATTGTATGTATATATGTGTGCACAAATTAAGGATCCAAATTCTCAATATGTATGTTTTTTCTCTACTTGTTTTTATTTAAATTTAAATTTCAATCATGTATTTATTATTCAAGAATTAATATAGATCAAAAGATAAAATGAATTTGTTATCAATTTTTTAGTGCAAATGAAGTTACATAAACCCTTGAATAAGATATTACACAATTAAAATTGCAACTAGTTTAAATAAGACAAGCAGATAATTCAAATGCCAAATAAATAGTCTATTTTTGGGGGTACATATATATATATATACAGAAATTCTCTTTGCAGGACGTCTGTTCTTTAATTAAAGAACAGACACATATGTTTTATGACTTTTTCTCACCATTTGATCTTAAACTTGGCATGATTTAATTATTTAGGATATAAATCATAAATCGAGATTTATTCTTTGGTTTTAACTCTCATGATTTTGAGTTCTCGTTACTCGGTTAGAATTTAGGTTTTAATATAATCTTGAACAATAATTCTATACCCTAAATTATAGAACCCTATACCCTAACATATTGAACCCTATAGAAAATAGCTTAAAAACGACAAAATGTCATAGAGATACCCATATCCGTTCTTCAATTAAAGAACGGACGTCCTGCAGAGAGAATTTGTGCACATATATATATAAGAATGCTCTAAATTAAAACTAACTGGTTAATAAGTTTATACAAAACTAACCACTATGTTGGACCCATCGCATAATGTAACTCAAAATCCGAACCGTCTATTTTTTAGCCTATACTTCAAAGATCATTCATGTAAAAAATTTTCAAAATTGAAAGTCATTTAAGTCATTTAATCATTTAGTCATTTGATTTTAACAACAACAACTATTTATATGCTTTTATCGAAAACACTGATCGTCTATTTATTTTATCTCAATTAGATGACTAAATGATTTTTGATTTAGTTGATTTTTTGCAATGATGATTTTTGAAGTATGACCTAAATAATTGACGATTCGGAATATGAGATTAGTTATGTGATGGTTCCAAAAACATGGTTAACTTCGTATAACTTGCTAATCAGTTAGTTTTAGAGCACTCCTATATATATATATATATGGTGCATATGTGTACCATGTACGGATGCACATAGTACCTTAATATATATATATTCAACAATTTATTTTGAGCTACCTTAATTTTCTTGTATTTATTTGAAGTTATTAGAATTTTTCTCTAATTTATTTTGTGAAAAATAGAATTTTCCCTCTTAAGTTTCGGGAAATTAGACAATTTATCAAGGTCAAATAGTAAAAGTGGGACAAAGGATAGAAATTACTTGTCAATACAAATCCCACAAAAGTTAGTATGTGTGGGTCGGAGTTCGGGAGAATATGTCATGGCTTTTTAAGTTGGACAAACTTTTTAAATTATTTTATTTTTTTGGAATTAATGTTGAGGAATTAGAATTTGTAAAAATAAAATTGGAAGTCAAATAATTGTTTTGAGGTCATATATAAATAGTACTCAGTGAGACGAGTCAGTTAAATTTTTTGGGAAATTTTCTAAGTACCGAGATATTTTTAGTGAATTTATGAAGTCAGAATAATATGGGTGTTCGTATGACTAATCATCTGGGTATAACGACAAGTCACACAAGGCTTAACATCATGTCGTTTGGGCCTAGGCTCAAAGGATAAGCCCCTTCTAAGCTCCTGGGCTCCTGGACACCAACTTCCTAGGCCTAAAGACTAAACCCTTCCTGGGCTCTTAGCCCCTGACCTCCTAGGCTCCGGCCTCATAGGCTCTGGTAGGTCTTTTTGAGATGCCTAAAAGAAAAGACAAATAAAAAAACCTCAAATTGAATTACTCGCAAGCGCACAAGTCCGTAGTAGAATAGAATTACGCTAGTACGAGGTCGAACCACAGGGATTGGTTAATCAACTCAATTAAACGAAGATATTGATGTTAACAGTAAATGAATAAGACAAAATTAATTAAAATACGGGCAAGGCAACAAGATAAACATAAATTCACGCTGAAAATAACGATAACAATCAATTGAATAAAATACTAGAGCAAAGAATCCACCACTAAAAATCCTATCTAACTTCTAGTCACCTTATCTTCAGTTCACTTAATTAATAGTGTTGGCTATCCTCTTAGACACGACTTGCCTATGGTATTTAGAACAAATCTATTACTTTCACATGCAAGTTGCCTATGGTATTTAGAACAAATCTATTACTTTCACATGCAAGTTGCCTATGGTATTTAGAACAAATCTGTCATGCAAAAGAGTCTTTTGAGTTCAGAGAATTCAATAACTAGCCATGCACACCCCAAGAGTATGGTATTTACCCAAAGCATATACAGACCTTATCCACAAGAAGCTAAACCCAAACCCTGTATGGTATCTACAGAAGTTTGCATCAATTAACTCAACTAACAACCCAGATGGTGATCAAACATCCATGTAATTATTCAAGTATAAATCAGTGAATAATAATCCCACTATCAAGAAAGCAACCAAAGACAAAGTAACAATAAAACTAGATTATCATCTTAGGGCTTCATCTTGCCCTAGCAATATGTTTAGTTACACAAATCCATTAAGAAAATCCAATCAAAATCATAACAAAAACCACCCAAACTGCCTACTGCTCTTCTCAAAGTGGCGTCCTCCACCTAGCCAATGTCTCCAGTCCAAGCCGTCTTCACGCCCTCGCCAAGCACACCCCCTTGGTCACGCCTCTGCCCCTTTATATATCCTCCTCCTTTTCAGCAAGCAATCCTCCTTTTCTAAGGAATAGGCTGCGGCACCACTAGGAAGCAGGGGCTGACTTGGAGTCCTTTTTTCCTTAGGAGAATCACCTAGCCTTGTCAGCAAATATCCATTCAAAAATTCCTCAGTGGTCCCAGCAAACTGAAAGTATAGAAAACAAAGCAATAAGTCCTTATTTAACCCAAAAACCTTACAAAAACCAACTAAAATAAGCTTAGAAACAGAGACATTAGACACCCATCAGGCTCTGCCTCCTAGGTCCTGACCTCCTAGGTTCCGGTATCCCAAGCTCCAGCCTCCTAGGCTCCGAACCGTGTCAACTCATTCGGATCCACGAAACAGATGACATGTGGCGCTCCTACAGTGCGAGTCGTTATAAGAGACACGTGTCATCACCGAATTAGTTGACTCTTTTCCAAGAGTACTATAAAAGAGGTACTTTCTTGTCACAAAAGAAAATTCAATCAATATTATACTATTCACTCACTCTGCTCTCAGATTCTCTGAACACTGACTTGAGCGTTGGAGGAGGTTTGGCCGGTACCACACCGGTGCCATTCCCGCTCACCTTTGTGTACTTACGCAGAGTGCTTTGGATACTATTTGTTCTCTACTATTCACCAGTCGGACCCAGCTACCTGTTCTTACCCCACTTCGACGTGTCGTCCACTCAGTGATAGGTCAACGAGTCCACGCGGTTCGACTCGACGTTGACTGCTTTACCATTTTTTAGCATCAACAATGGGAAATTAAATAAATTAGAAAATAAAATAGAGTAGTGACGTGGACTGATAACTTGACACTTAGCGTATCACGGTTGACAAAAGCATTGATGAAGCGCTGACTAGACGCTGACGGAACGACGCGTGGCGTCCTAACGAAAGTGAGAGCACCCAGATTTCGTATGCTACGTCACACATGCACGGTCACACTTGTTTTAATCGTTATAGTCGAAGCTTATTAAACAAGATTTAATTTGGACCGTTGATCCAAAATGCGGAAGGGATGCCACTTAGCCCGAAACAACGTCGTTTGAAGTGACCAGCCCACCAAATCCTTTGATCCACTCCTCTACCCATTTTGATCACCTATTTGACCTGCCCCTTTTATTTGTTTACACACTCAGTCAGATCTGCATGTTGTCCTTGTGGGTACCACATGACTCAGTTCAGTTTTTTGGCTTTATTTTGCATTTCTAATCCCTTTTCAAGCCATTATAGAGCCTTTTAATCCTTCACTTAATCTTAACCATCCATTCTCAACCTCCTTGCTTATAAATAAAGGCCCTCATCCCTCATTTTCACTTGCATATTCTCTTTGAGTTTTAAGAGCTTCTCTCTTTAAACTCCCTTTCTTTCTTTAGAATTTTTCTTTCTTGAGCCATACCAAAAAGATGGGAGTTCTTAGTTGAAATTTTTTATTTTTTCCCTGGACCAAGCTCCTACTTTTTAAGAAGCTCCAAGCTTAATTTTTGGTTGGGTTGTCTTAAGGTGTCCATTAAGGTTTTTGTACCTAGAACATAATGACCAAATATCAGGCTAACTATAAGGAGGTTCTGCAGAATTTTCAACATGAACCTGTGAGTAAGGTTTTCCGGTAAGATTCCTTAGAACCCTAAGCTTGGTCAAGTTATTTAATTAGATTGTTAAAATTTTAATTAGGCTTTAATCTTTTGTTAGCTCTAGCTTATTGGTTGAGTTAATGGTTGGGGATTAAGTTAAGAAGGACTACAACCAAGTAATTTTCCTCACCTCTCTTATTTAATAATTTTAGACTTATTAATTTAATTAAGCATGCTTAATTAATTAAGTTATATTTAATTATTAATTAATCATGTTTAAATATTTTAATTAATTTGGAAAATATAATAATTTTTAGTTGGATTAATTAATTATCCATACAAAAATTGGATAATTGAATTGCTACAATCTAGGCATGAAATTGGATTTATTTTGTCAATCAATCAACTTAATTATATAGTGAGGACATATCAATAAAATATATGAACAACGTGATGCCTAAGGTCAGTTCGTAAGCATGTAAGCGTTGGACACTTGACAAAAGCTCCCCTAGTCTCTCATGCATTAACCTGGAAATGTTGTAGAAACGTAATTAATCAACCTTCTCGACTTAAGTAGAAACCCATAAGTACTAGGAACGTACAAAGACTTGGTCTATTTAGGCTAGTTTTTAGAATTGTTTTGGGATATATGAGCGAAAGGAAATGTCATGCTGAAACTTGCCGAAATAGACTTTGACTAAAGTCATCACTATTGTCGGACTTAGGAACACTAGCCACAGAAGGAAAGTCACACTAACGTGGCTAAGAGAAAGTTAGATTTAGTTGGACGAGGGGACACATGCAAGAGCATTGGACTCAAGGTAAGGGGAATCTCACAGCCTGTTTAGAGATCCATTTTTGTGTATGTATTAACTATTGTTGCATGCCAAAAGTTACACTGTTTTTGGATGAGCATGCATGTGTGGTTTTTATGGCAATTCTATTGCAATTTTTGGATGACCTAAGAGGGGGCCGATATGTTTGAGAATGACATTGGGTTTTGGTCCCCTAAACCTTTGGAGGGGTAGTATTTTAATGGATACTCTTGCTACATTAATACTAGACATTCGTTTCGATGAGAGTTGTTGGCCTAGTCTGATTTTGGCCATTATATATGATTCTCAAATCTCAAGCACTCCCATTTGAATAAATGTTTGTGAAAGATGTGTGAGTATAATAACTATTTTCGTTCTTAAATATTACAGCCTAAGATTTTCATTGTGCATTGTGATTTAAGGGTTTTCCAAAATGGATCTTAACATTTGCGAAAATGTTGTCAAACTTGGATAGGTTCCTTGAGGGCTGGGAAGCTATGAACGTATGCTTCCCCCCTATTTTTTTCTTGTTTCTTGTTATTGGGCTTATTCATAAGAACAAGGCATGGTAAAAAAACGAATTTGGATGGAGGCCAGTCGAATTAGCATTATAGGACTTCTCAACTTCCTCCTTTATTATAGTGATTCTCATTCACCTGTTTCCTAAGTTGGTTCCTGTTTTAGTGATTCCTATTCTATTGTTCTAGAGTTGGCCCTCACTTATTTACTTAGCTTTCTCTGTTTTTGAAATAGTGTTTGTATGGTTTTGAAATCCTTTATTCGACTTTTTTGTATTTTGAGTCTTGTATTTGTTCTTCAAGGTTACCCTAAACGTACTACTGTAACATTGAGGTTGATCTTTTATGAAAAATTTTAAATTGACTATCTTTTTTTTGTTTTGTATTCAAATATTTGGCTTTTTATCACAAATGGTCCATTAATTTTGACCAAAATATCAATTTAATTGGTCTTAAAGTGCATTTTCACTCATGTGTGGTCTATCATATTTACCACCATACATTAATGTTGCCCTTTTGTTCAATTTTATTTGAGTTGCCATACAAATTGGTCACATGTGTGCACAAAACCTTTTTTCATGTTGAGACTTGAATGGGTGGATTATTATTTTTGTCTTTTTTAATTATTTTTTGTATTATTTTAAGGGTAAACTTGGAATTAAAGAGTGACAAAAAATTTATTGGGTCTTTTTTGTGGTTATGGGATGTGTAATGACCATTTTTCCTTCAAATTAAAAAGGGTCACGTTCATTGCACATGACAATTTTCTACGGAATACAACGAAAAGACAATATTGATGTGCAGTAGTATAAATGAAGGACCACATGAAAATGCATTTTAACGACCAAATTAAAATTTGGGTGAAAATTGAGGAACAATTTATGATAAAAAGTCTAAATACTTTGATCCAACCATTTTACTAAACTAATGGCTTAATCTATTTTAGAAGTATTCGGCATTTTTAACACACCCGAGATACATAATGTGGAGTAATGTCGCACATCAGAAAACTAGAGCTTAATATATGTACTTATAAGTCTTGGGTCTCTGCACCCATTGCCAATTGGTTTTGGGTTGAATGCTCTAATTTTATCATGGTATCAGAGCTTGGTTATCCGCGTGTAAGGCCCAACAGTTACACGTGCTCCCACGTCACCCAATACAATTTGTTCATGTGTAAGGCTCAAAATCTTGTCACACGTGTAGGGGCGTGTTAAGAGTAATGTGGAGTAGTGTCGCACATCGGAAAACTAGAGCTTAGTATATGTGTTTATAAGTCTTGGAGCTCTCCATCCATTACTAATTAGTTTTGGGTTAGATGCTTTAATTTTATCAATACAAAGGTTAAAATCTTAAATAATATCAAGGTAGGTGTCACTATATATGGCATACACAAAGTTCGAGCTGCTACATAAACTGATAAACACGTCATTGAATCAAGAAATCCAACAATATGGAGAACCTGTAAATTAATTTCATTCGTTTTGAACCAACGAAAAAAACTGTAAATTAATATAATTCCTTGAGTAAAAAATATATTCAATATTCCCACAAAAAAAAAAAAAAACCAATCATATACACTATAGCTAGCCAGCAACATAGTCCATATCTATGGATATCGAGCATGAATATTAAAGTTTAATTAGCTCTTGGAACTAGATGCTGGTGGTTGATGAAATTGCTGATACATAGCAGCCATCATGCTGTAAGCATCCATGGTCATAGGCTGCAAAAAAGTTTGTACTACATTAATTAATATTGCATGTGCAAATCAATCAGATCATTCTCCAAATCCAAGTCAGTTAGATATGATTAAAAATAGAAAATGAAAATGAAAAAAAATTTATATATAATATATATATGTATATATGAAGCTCAGTGAGAAAAGGAAAAGAAAAATTAAGAAGTGTTATTATCACCTGAAAATAAAAATTTAAAAGGTAGGCATGCATGAAACGTTTCAAGAGATCTAGAAAATCGACACATATCAAAAGTTTCAGCACCCTTCTGCAATTATATATAGAAGATATAGATATAAGATATTCGTTTATGTTTGTTATGTTTGATCTGAAGTAGCATGCTTCTGTTGACGTCCAAGTTTTGTCCCTATCCTAAGTACAGCTGAATTTGATATCATGTGAGTATTTTTTGACCTGATTGGGTCACTGCATATGTAGTTTACTATGTCCAAGTAGCTGATCAACTGTTCAACAAATTCAAAGCATTTTTTTTTTGGTAGAGAAAGCATGCAAATGATATCTTTAATTTTAAATGTATGTTGTTTTATGAGATTGTGAATTGAGATTATATATTTAGACATAATTCATATAACATAAAATATAATTGATAATTAAGAAAGAATATATTACTATATATATGTACATATGCATACACACTCCAATTAATTATACAAAAACCTACCTGTGATTGGCATGCAAGGAATGCGGACAAGGGGTTGGGCATTGCTGCTGCTGAAGGAGCTTGTAACCTGTCGCCGGCGCCGGAGCCCTCCCACGAAGCCATGGGCATGAACGCGGATGGGTGAAGAATCGGAGGGGTTCCAGTGATGTTGGGGAGGCCAATAGTGTTCATGTCCATCCCCATTCCCATTCCCATTCCAATACCCATCCCCATACTTCTTGGGGCCATCATAGACATTTGAAGTTGTTGCAAGGCCACGGGCAACATCATGGCTGGCATGTTCATTCTACTCATCATTTGGACTTGAGCTTGCAATTGTTTCAAATATTCAATCACTTCATCCAGCATTGAAGCCTTATCAGTCTGCACCAATTGTAAAGCAAAGGATATATCACAAAATTAATGGTCACATGCAATCTCCATATATATATATATATATATATATGCTAGTACTTTATGTACTTGAGAAACATTCATAGGTTTTATCATAAGTTCTTTATTTTTGCAACTTTTTTTTTTTTTTTGGTTACAAAGTTACACCTATGTACACATGGTAGATTAATATTAGAAGTTACTAACTTACTACTTATTTGGGACAAACACAAAGGCATTAGGCCCGGCCTACCAGTTTAGAAAGATTTATGTGGGAGCAGGTAGCTGTCCCCCATAGTGAACAACCTCCTGTCGAATTGTACCTTGGTTTCGCAAAATGGATGTGCGGACTAGGATCATTGAATTCACCAAAAATACCCACAACCATTTAATGTAAATTAATATAGTTTTGGACCACAATAATATTTAAGGATATATATTTGGCAGCCATGCATATATGTCTGCTTAGAAATCAAACTGTTTAAACCAATGTATACCCTGAAGTGGCAAATATTTTGTCAATAGCTAGCTAGCCTTGGATATGCCTATCATATATAGCTCCCTACGAATGAGTACAAATGGTGAAATATGAACTCATAATTGGTATCTTTCTATGACATACAACACACATGAATAGACAATCGTCGAACTCTTATTCTTATTGTGAGATTAGAAATTATTCGATAATTAGTATTTATTATAACATTAATTTATGAGTGTGTATCAAATATTCAAATATAACAAATAAATACTGTTACCCCATTGATATTATTCGAAATTTCTTTAATTTGGTGCCTTTAACATTATTCTATAAAACAAAAAAAAAGTATTTCATAAAAATAAAACCACAGAAATAGCACAAAACCCAATAGTGGAACATTCATACCTTACTGGAATTTGGGACCAGTTTCTGCAGCGTCTTCATCCTTTGGTTGATCTTATCTCTCCTCTTCTGAATGAAAAACGAAAAAGTAAGAGAATCGATTATTAGAAAAACTATTGCTATAATTACGAAACATGCCCCCACCTCCCCCAATAATAACTTGAATCCGAATTATATTCCAAGTCAAATATATATTTCTATCCTTGGACTGTTTTAATGTTATCTGCTTCATCACCTACTCAGAGACTGGGATCCACTGGGTTCACTATAAAAAAATGTGAATAATAGTCATTTTCATTAGTTGTATAAAAATGAATAGCATTTAAGAATTTTAGTCCCTATTATCTAATTGCCATCTATTTTTGTTAAAATTGAGACACTTTTCGATTTCTTGGCCAATTGCCACATTTTTCTGTGCAATAAATGAAAGTGACTTTTATTCACTTTTCTTGTAGTGATTTTCCCGTCTAATAATTTGTTTACAAGATTATCTATTTTTTTTCTCTATATATATATTCTTTTTGGAAGAGATTTCTTTTCTATATATTCTCTTCCATCTCAAAATCATCCTAATCATTGATTGACCAAAACAAATTAAATATGTTCAATTATTTAATTCATTCATAGTTTAATAAAATAACATACGCGTTCGGATTGGTTATGTATAGCAGCAGCCCTACTCCTTTTAGTAGAAATTGAGGATTTTCCAGTACTTCTCTTCTTTCTGTCCTCTTCATCACCTCCATTCCTCTTCAGCAGATTAAATAAAATTAACAAATGAATTAATATAACGAGCAAATTATAATTAATATGCATGGCATTAATTTACAGAGAAATTAAATTAATTAATGAGGGAGTTAATTATTGCCTGTGGTGTACTGTGACAAACGGAGTCATGGTCGCTTGCCTTGGTGTCAAGCGTGACATGGTGGCTGTCCATCCCAAACGTGGCAGTACCGCTCACGCTCGGGGACCTGCTGCTGGTCCACTCCGGCGTGGAGGGGACACGTGCCATGCTCGTCTGCTTTTTGGGGAAGAGGATGTCCTCGTTCTGAGTGGCAGCAGCAGCGACGCTGGTACCTGTACCAGCGCCGCTGCATGACTCTACTCGAGTGGTCTGCTTCACTCGAGTGCTGAAGACTCTTGATACCGGCACAGATAGGGAGTCTATGATCGGAGTGCTGCTAGGGTCATCGTTTTGGTTCCTGCAAGGGACCAAAGCGTCCATGGCCACGGTGGTGGAAGGGGCTGCAGCGGGAGAAACAGCAACAGCGGCGGGGGTTGCGCGGTGGTTATCGAACCAGGTCACTAGTTGGTGATCATCCACGGCGGCGGTGGCAGTGGATTGGTTAACTATGGACTCAAGTGTGCCACACTCGCGTGAGATATTGAGAGGCAGCTTGTCGACCCATGTGGCGGTGGCGGTGGTGTACTTGGAAGGCGGTGGGGAAGCGGTTGAAAATGGCTTGACAGGTGGCAAGCGCGGTGGACCTAAGCCGTGCATGGCTAATTGGCCGTTTTCCCATGTCAGCTCCGCCACTTCATAGTCCAACCTGTACATGCAGCTTACATATATATATATATTTAACTTGATCTTTATTAAGTTTGATTAAATAATGTGTGTGTGTGTGTGAGAGAGAGAGAGAGAGAGAGAGAGAGAGAGAGAGAGAGAGAGAGAGAAGGGCATACATGGGGACATCAGGTGCAGTGGAATTGGAGTGGGAGCAGGGAGAGAGCCTAGGAAAAGGTGGAGTACTAGTGTCATCGATATCCCAGCTGGGAACACACTGGCTCATTCTTTTGATTTTTGAGAGAGAAATGACTGCAATTGTATATATATATGCACTATTTTGAACTTGTTATTGTTGATGATTTGTATGTATTTTGTATTCCTGTAAATCTAAGACAGGGCGGGTGGCTCCAAGCTATGAGTGTTTCAGATTGAGAAAAGAGATGAGAATGAGAGATAGGGCCGGGGCCGCCTAATAATAGCATGGAAAGGAAATGTCTGATGGACTACTTTATTATGCAGATACTAAAATAATAAATTGGAGGGGCACTTTCAAAAGGCAGAAGTTAGATCGCGTGCTCTTCTTGTTTTTTCTTGTTTCGATTATAACCGTGCATTAATAATATAAATAAAATAATAATACTAGTTGTCCCACATTTTTTTTTTCACATTTATATCTCACATGATATAATATAAATAAAAGGATAATCGTAACTTCATTTTAACATTCAAAACTTATTATAAATTCATTCGCATTTAAATCGTATTATAAATTCATTCTATCATTTACTCTATACTATTAGATAATAATTACATAATTAACATAAAAATGAAGCACAAAAAACATGCAGATCGAGAATTTAGATCCTACAAGAAATAGTAATATGAAATAATGTATGTTGTACTATTTTCATACAGAAATTTTTATTGTGGAGTTTCTTAACCTTATTTAAGGGATATTGTGGAGTTTGCGTTGCATTGTAGGAGTGTTTATTTTTTAAGTTTCAATTCAAAGATATTTTAAAACATCTAACTGATTATTGGAGGTGCAACTCAAGTGAGTTGAAAGGCTAACCCAAGTTCAACCCATGCTTTATTTTTCAGTTTCGGGTTCGAGCTCAAGTTTGGGTTTAGGCGGGTTGTACATAAGTGAACCTAACAACACCCAATCTCAATTCGGGTTGGGTTCAGGTTGCCCGATTTTCTTGGTTTAAACTTAACCAGCAAAATTAAAGAACATGTTGGTTTTAACTTTGTGGAAAATAAAATATTGATAAAAGTATAATACAATTACCTCAATTAATCAAGTATCATAGTTAAAACCTTCAAATATCAACCGGGTTAAAATAAAACAAAGTAATACCTTCAAGATCTCAACATATATAAAGAGAAAATAATAATAACATCACAACCATATTGCTACCAAACACCATAGTTTAGGTTTTATTCTACACAAAAATGTATAAAAATATATAAAATAGAATTCATATTTCGACCTTCTTTAAAATCTCTAGATCCTCTTCAATAACAATATATAGATTAACAATATATTAACTAAATATTATATAGAAAATTAGGATTAAATACCAAATATCAATAGTTTTTCAATAAAGCAGCAAGCCACTAATTTTTTTAGTTTAGGTACTAACCTAGAGTAAAACATTTTGGATTAGGTCACAAATCAGTTTGTTATATAGTTGTGACTTTCGAACAGTCACAGTTGTGATTAAACTGTGACTGTTTCAAATTTATAAAAATTTAAAATTTTTAAGAGTTTAATATTTTTGATTTAGACTTGAGGGATGAAGTAATATAACTCAAAAACTAAACATTAAAGTTTAAGTCTTGCAAATATTGAAAAAACAACAAAACAATAAAAAAGTTATGACTGTTACACAGTCACAGCTCGATATAACCATGTTTTTTAAAATTGGTACATAAACTGAAATTTAGTACCTAAAGTAAAATGACATAAATGTTTTGGTAGTTAAAATGAAAAAACATTATAATTTGGTACCTAAAATCAACGGACCTAATATTATATTACAAATTTAAACTAAAATGTAATCTAATATATAAATTATATTATAAAACTAATACAAATCGAGTTCGGAATTTGGGCTCAGGTTCGGGCTAGGGCGGGCATGCACTACAAGAAAAAAGGGTTTGGGAGAGGAACGAAATTCGTCGCCCAAACTTTTGGGCGACGAAATGCGTTCGTCGAGAGTTTGGACGCCCGAAATGCGTCGCCCAAGAGTTTGGGCGACGAACTTCTAAATTTCGTCGCCCAAAGAAACCTGGGGCAACGGATTTTTTTCGTCTCCTAACACATAAAATTCGTCGCCCAAAGCATGTTTAGGCGACGGACAAATTTCGTCGCCCAAAGAGGTTTTGGGCGACGAACACACTTATTCCTCGCCCAAA
>QANW01000555.1:931516-996941 GCA_003254865.1 Dryas drummondii
CGAAGTCCGACATCGGGATCGGGTACTGGAATCGACTCCAACGGAGTACCCGGAGGGTGCTGCTCGGCCAAGCTCTCCAAATATATTCTCGAGTTGGCCACCATCTCATCCTTCAAAATGTTATATATACAAGTAACCAATTAGAAAAATAAATATAAAAAATTATATGATGAATTTTAAAATATAAAAAACTAACATGTTTTGCCTTGGCCGCATCACAACCGGGATGAACATAGATATCTCCGAAAGTATCTATCTCCGGGAATTGCGACCCACGCTGAAAAAGAAAATAATTTTGTCAAAAACCCAACCAATATTAAAGAATATATATGTATTAAATTAAATAATGACATACCCGACGTCGCGACTCCACTCGATATGAGATGGGCGTCGGACCACTATGATGGTTAAACGGCTTCCCTTTCCGGTTTCTGGCGTTGGCGACCGACTTCTTCTGTTAAATATTAAGAAAATTATAAATATGTTAGTGTATGTATACAATAATTGAATAACAAAATAATAATCGATTTTTTAAAGTCTTAAGATGATAAAACGTACCAAAAAAGACGGACTCATGAAATGATCGCACAAAAAACGCCACTAGTCAGATCGCTCTACCAACTCCATAGGGGGGTTCGCCAATGCCTCAACTGCCGACGAAAATCCCTTGAAATGCACGTGTAGTTCGTGCTTCCACTGCCTGTAGGACTTGATGAGTAAATCTGTCATGTAGTTCGTGCTTTCAACGATCGGAACCGTTCATTCTATTCGTTTATACTAGAAGATCATCCCTGCAAAAAATCGGCTAAATCGGAATTCATCTCATACTTCGATTCGTATTAGAAAATTTACAATCGTTCATGAGTTCAACCACCGTTACCTAACTTCTACATCTCCGATTGAGCTAATTTTTTGCATGGATGATCTTTGAGTGAGCCACTAAGGAATGATCGGTTCGGATCGTTAAAAACACAATACAAAAGTGATCTTCTACATACAAATACACTTGAAGAGTATAATTATATTAACTTTTGGGTAGAAATTTTGGCGATTCAACAATTTGTGAAGACTACAATGTGATTTCAACGATCGGAACCGTTCATTCTATTCGTTTATACTGGAAGATCATCCCTGCAAAAACTCGGCTAAATCGGAATTCATCTCATACTTCGATTCGTATTAGAAAATTTACAATCGTTCATAAGTTCAACCACCGTTACCTAACTTCTACATCTCCGATTGAGTTAATTTTTTGCATGGATGATCCTTGAGTGGGGAATTAAAAAATGAATGGTTATGATCTTTGGAAATACAATCGTATCGTATGCTATTACATATATAAAATTGTAAACAAAAAAGTATTCTTACTTTGGGCGAAGAACTACAAATTTCGTCGCCCAAAGTGATCTTGGGCGAGGAACCTCAAAATTCGTCGCCCAAAGTTACTTTGGGCGACGAAATGTTAGATTCCTCGCCCAAACCATTATTACAGAACAGGATGACCTTTTGGGCGACGAACATAATTTCGTCACCCAAAGACCCTTTTGGGCGACGAAATGTATATTCCTCGCCCAAAATGAGTTTGGGCGACGAAATATTTTGTCACCCAAAGTAAGTTTGGGCGACAAATTTACGTTTTCCTCGCCCAAAGACACTTTGGGCGACGAACATGTATATTCCTCGCCCAATGTATTTCTGAATTAATTGTTTGTTGTGTATGTTTAGGCGACGAGATGGGTTCGTCGCCCAAAGTTCCTTTGGGCGAGGAACTTGTTATTCGTCGCCCAAACCTCCTTTGGGCGACGAAGCTGTTCGTCGCCCAAAACTTTATGACATTGAGCGACAAATTTTATTGGTCGTCGCCCTAAATTGCTTTGGGTGACGAATATATGTTCGTCGCCCAAAGTGTCGTCGCCCAAATATGTTTTTCTTGTAGTGATGACTTCTACCCAAGCCTAACCTAAAAAATTCAGGTTGAGATCTAGTTTGGGTTAGGGCGGGTTTTGACTTTTTCAAACTTTCCCACATGGGTTCAAACACCGGGTTCGGTTCGGGGGGCTCTGGTTGACCTGACCCAAGGTTCACCCCTATTGATTATGACAAGTTAATAGACAAATATGGTATTATACATTTCTAAAACACTAAAAATATCACTAGTTAATTAATATTTTCCTCTATATACTCATTGATGCGAGTTTTGTACATGGTTAGATCTCATGTTCTAGCAAACAAAAAAAAAATATATATATATATATAAATAGGTTCATGGAAGATGGATCAACTATTATTTCATATTTATAAGAAAGCTGCTAATTCCCCTGTCAGTCCTATTATCCTAAGAGACAAATTTTGAGAAACTATATATAAGCACTTATTGTACTCAATGGTTTGATCAAATACAGCAAGTTAATGAGTTATCTATTTAGGAGATTACACATTTAATCCAAAGTGATTATTCAATGTCCTAATAGTTGCTCAAAATTTGTTCCTTAAAAGAACATTTTTGTATATGTTGTTTGATGTAGAAATTGGAGCATCCTACTCCAAACCAATTGGTGTAGAGAGTCCCAATACTTAAGGCGCTTTACTTCCGGTATGAAATATTACTCTCAACATATCCTCTAATGTATGGAATCACTCAAGCCAAACACGTTGATAACTTTTGGGTGACATAAGTGAGATCACGTGTGATCGTTGAGCCTAACACGTGTGTTGCATACTCTGATACTATAAAGAAATGTGAGCATCTACCATAAAACCAATTGAAAATAAGTAGAGAGGCTTAATTCTTTAGATTTTGTTATGTAAGCTAGGCTTTATTTCTGAATGTGAGATTTAATATTTCACACTAGAGGTGTCAAATGGGTCGAGCCAGGCTAGCTCGTTTAAGTTGGACCCATATCATGCTTTTGTGTTGTGCTCGTGCCGACCTATATAGCTAAGACCTAGGCCCAGCATAACCCATAACCCGCGACTCATTCGTACTTGTGCTGTGTTTTTGTTGTGCCTTAAACGAGCAAGCTTATGGGCATTTTTGTTTCTTTTTTATTTAGGATACGTTAGAATACTAATATTATGATATTTTTTCTTTATTATAATTATATATTGACATTGTTTAATTTGCTTGAAAAATTGAATTTCCTTGTTGAAAAGTTTTTTAAAAACTAAAAAAACAATGCTAAACAATGCATAGTTTAAGCTTATTTCATGTTCATACTCATATAGTGTTTGGCCCATGTCGTGCTAAATAGGCTAAAAATTTCAACCCGATTGACCCATTTACTTGTGTTATACTCATATCGTCCTTACGTCAACCCGGCTTGTTTGACACTTTTATTTCACACATTACGATGATAAGGCAAAATACTAAATAAACTTCTTAGGTGGACCAAATTTACTAACCACCTTATTACTTTATATTTAAAAAAAAAAAAGAATATATATAAACCCCATTTATTGCACCACCTTAATTATTACGCACATCTTAAATTTGTGATGCCATTGTGATTGATTTGCACGTGATAGTTTTAGAGCCTTGCATCCACGAGAGAGTCACGTTAAAAAACCAAAGAGAGAGAATGACAAAAACAAATTGAAAGAGCCTTTCTTGTTTTATGAGAGATTCATGAACATGGACTTGAATATGAGAGAGAGAGAGAGAGAGAGAGAGAGAGAGAGAGAGAGAGAGAGAGAGGATAAATATCAAAGTGAAATTGTGGTGCGAAATGAAGGAACGTAGAGTTGTCAGCCAAGAAAGAATTATCAATTATATAAAGAAAAATAGAATATATGCTATTCGAATGGATGGTAGGTAGATAGTTTAGATACCTTGAGACTTCCCCACCGCCGCCGCGATTTGACCTCCTAATTTAATGTTGTGTATGTTACAATGTCGCTATTGTACGGCCAGACAAAGCTCGCTGCGTCACTCAAAAGAGTCGAAACAATTTGGCCCTTTCAAATTCACCCACTTCAATCATTATACCATCTATTGGATCTTTAAATCGAGTTCGGCTATCATACAAAGTTACAAACATATTTGATTAGTACAAAATTTAGACTCTAATAATGAAAACTAAGGGGTGTCCCCAACTTAAATTTTATTGGATTTTAAAAGTCCAGTGAAATTTAGGTGTCCCCAATTTAGATTTTAATGGATTCCAATAAATTTTATATGTCCCCAACTCAGATTTTAATGAATTCCAATGAAATCCAGGTGTTCTCAAAAAGTCATGAATTTCATTAAGTGAAGGATTTTAATGGATTTGGATGGATTTGGTTGGATTTGAATGTATTTTTTACACATAACAAATTCTATAAGAATTCCACCAAATTCCCTTAGATTTTGATAGATTCTATGGATTTTAAAATCCATTAAACTCCTTTAAAATCTGAGTTGGGGACACCCCCTAAATTCCTCATCATCTAAGCATTAAAAATATATTTTTATATTATAATATGTTTGTACGACAGATTTTGGTTTCTCATAAAAAACTGGGTTACGGGACAAATTCAATAGGGGAAATATATGGAGAATATTTGGGAGCTTTTTTTTATTAATCCATGAGGTTTAAAGTTTAAACTTAAGACCTCATTCTACAAAAGGGAGATTGAATGCCACCACTAAACTAGGAGGTTTTTTCTCCTAAAAAACAAACATTAAAAATATCATCATCTTACCCCCCACGAAAAATAATTTATAATCCACTGATGAGAGAACTAATTAGTTCTGATATTCACACAAAAATCCGTTTAAATTGATTAAGCCCATAGCAACAGATTTCCTAGGAATTAAATAACTTCTCTAAAAGCTGAAGCCCAAATCCATTTACCCAATGGCCCAACCTACAAAGACAAGCGTAACCCACTTTAATATGTAAAGAGTATGGATTTTTTTTCTGGTCAAAGAGTATGGATTTGGTTTGTATTCACTTCTACTGATAGTTATAAGGATTTGGTTTGTATTTCACGAGTCCGGCTAATAATAGAGGATAATTATGAGAGATTATGAGGGATAATTTTTAAAAAATTCTTAGATTAATCAAATGACATATGGTTTGTCGATTTTATATTAAGTTTTAATTTTTTTTTTATGTACCTTAAGAGGATATGTGGTGAACTCGTCAATGAATATGGTCAAAAACAGGTAGAGGAATATGATGGATTTAGGTGATTTTTTTTTCTTTCAAAGAGTTTGTAATTTAAATGAGTTATTGAGTAATAAAATGCGTATGAGTGAGGTTAAATATCTGTCATTTGATTCATCTAAGGGCTCTTATAAAACAGTCCTTCAAAATTAATTCCTCGTAATAGCCATTCACGCCCAAAAACAAAGAAATGTATGCATTAAACACAAAACTAAAGACCATGTAAATAGGATTACTTTGGTGCTATGACAGATATAGCTTTTGGGCTATCATTCTTTCAATCTTTAACTAGAGGCGGAAATTCTTGTTAGTAAGTTGTGTTGTTGTCAAGTTATTTCATGTTTGTGTTAAATCCTAGTCAACTCTAACATAATTCGTTTCATCACTCAATTCTAGCCTAATTCGTTTATAATTGTATTGTATTTGGACCGACCCATATTTCTTATGATCTAAAATTTTGAACATAGTTTCCCTTACTTTTAAACCAAAACTACCACTTATTTATCATTGATAAAACAAAAATCTATGTAACCATGATACTAACAAATTTATAAAAAAAATAAAAATAACTCTATAATTGTATAATTGTATAATGAGTCATACAACACATATTAAAAAACAAGAAAAATTAATTATTTTCTTCATATAACACTAGGTAATCGTGTTTATTGTGTCATAATTGTGTTACACTTGCTTGACACTAAGGGTGGTAATCGGTTGATGACCCAATTGGAGGAAGCTGATTACCAACTCGACGGAGGACGGATGCCACACAGCAAGACCAACATCGAACCGAAGTCAGTCGGTCACTGACTTCTTGGGTTCGGTTGGATTCGATAGGCGGTGCAATGCGGGCAATTCGGATGTTTTGGTGGTTCAAAAGGGGTGCTATGCACATCGCTTTCAACCCTGATCTTGTCAAAATGATGCGGTTGGCCAATTGAAATTAACAACTCACATATGCACACTGAACTGATCAGTACGGCGTTGGTCGAAAGTTGTTCGAAATCAATAGATCAACACAAAATGCTAGCCTTACTTGACACTAACCCGACATGTTTATTATTCGTGTTTAACGTATCGGGTTATATTTGTGTTCGTGTCTATAAATGGTTAATTCAAACCCGCTATCTACATGTTGTGTTTGAATCATATTATCATGTAGTGTCAAAAATTGTCTCCTCTAACCTTACCTTAATTAAGAATTATGCTCTGGATTGTTAATTTAAATGAGCCTGATATGTGTAATTGATGTATGTTGTATCTAAAATCGTTTGCATCTAATCTAATGATTGAGATGTTATTGTGGGACCAAAATTGGTTTACTCACGCCATGTGTATAAGCAACGCTTGAAAAAACTATAATGCCCTCTAGGTCCATGTGGATCATTTCAGGCCTGTACCCGTACTAGCCTCATTCAAACTTGCCAAGCCCAATACGGCCAGATAATCCTAAAAGCCCACCATATTAAGAAGGCGCAAATTCAACGCCTAGTTCTAGTTTAGGGTAGGAGTACGTAAAACTTCTATATAACAGTACATCTAGCCCAATGATATTCAGACCACCCTAAATTGCTAAGTTGATCACCCTATTTTAAAATTTCAACTTTACCCTTAAAACAAAAAAATTTCAATTTTGTTCGTTGGGTTATTCGACAGTTATCTACCGAAATATTTATGATTATTCGACAATTATCTGCTGAACATTGGTGGATTATTCGGTGGATAACTACCGAATGGAAATGAAAAAGGCATTCGACAGTTATCTGCCGAAATATTTGTATTTATTCGACACTTATCTGCCGAATATTGGTGGATATTTCGGTAGATGACCACCGAATGAATCTGGGTGATTTTATCATATTTTTGTAATAAAGGGTAAAATAGGAAAAAAAAAATTATTAGGATGGTCAACTCAGCACAAAAGGGTGCATAGCCTCCCGCATATATCTATTGTCTTATCTTTTTCACGTGATTAGTGAAATAGGCACATAATGAGTGAAATAGGCACATAAAATGTAAACATCATGATAGAATTTTATTTTTATTTTTTTATTTTTCCAAATGACAAACCTCTCATCAATTTTCCGAATATAAAATTAATTCTAAAAGAAATATGGGTCTCCCAAATAAAGGACTCTCCATAATTTTTCTTTTATACATAATTATATTAAGCAAACTCCAAATCATCGATATATACATTACAGGAAAGATAGGCTACAATCAATAACTAACAACGACTCTTCACATTTAGCATATAACGTACCAAAACATGCATCAAATGCATGCAACAATTTCAAGTCTAAAGTCCACTTCTTAAGTTGAAACTAACTTGATGTTTATGTTGAAAGATTCTCAACTGGTACCACATCAATGCTTTTCACCCTTAAGGAGCCCGTGATTTACTAGTGTTACAGGTTACATTCGTAATTCTAATTGGTGAGTTTTTTGCTTGACTTCTTAAATTAAGTCCACATCATATATATTGTCATTTATCAATTATCACTCCCTTATTTTTAACTTTTTAGTAGTGCTAGATATACTACATTTTTATACCATAATTTCATACCACATTATGTAGAAACTTACATGACATTCATACATTGGATATTAATAAAAAAAAAATAAAAAAAACTTTGTCCAATAAAATAATGACACGTGAGATGGTATAAAAATGTGGTAAGTATTCTTAACTTTTCCTACACCCAAAAGTTATTGGCTGCCCAGATCAAAGAAAAAAAAAAGTCATTGACTGCATTGTAGGACTATTATTATAGCCTAAAGAGTAGAGTGTTTGACAAATTTTTGGAAAGGTTCTATTTATTTTTTAAGAAGGGAAGGCTCCTTGAAGGACTACTACCAAAACTACTTTTATTTTTGGTCGATAGACATTGTTTTATCAATCTTGGAGTCTATACTCCTCTTGGGACAAAAATAAAATGGAAGATTGCTCTAAATATGATAATTTCGTTTTTAAAGTTATATTCTTCCTAATAAGGATGATATTAATTACACTTCTAAATTGGTTAGGGGTTTTTATCTTATAAATGAAATTCCTTATGTTTATGCTGATATATAATCATCTCATTATTTTTGGTAGTAACTATATTAATTTGAATTTAATTATAATAATTTTATAACAGACTTTTAATTTAAGTGACATAATACTTATCTCTTTTTACCGTTACATCTACACTGATGATAAAATTCGATTCTTGCCCTTACTTAATAATGCCATCCATTCACTTTGACAGCATGTCAATCCATAAAGAAAAAAAGGGTAATTGAGGTGTACTTTCCAAAGGGAGCCAAACGTAGTTAGCAGTTACAACTTAAATCTTAAATGAGACAAAATTTAGAGCCTTTAAGCAAAATGATACTCTCGAACTTATCATCCCCTGAAACATAGGGCCACAAGGACTCATTTGATAATCATTTCCAGCCTATGAACAACAAAAATCAACAATCCTCCGCAAACCACTCCACACACTCACACCTCTACCACCAAATGGCATCACTCCACGTCATCAAAGTTACAACCCAACAAAATGTGATAAGTCAAAGCTCATGCTCAACCGTGGATTGCGCCGCACTGGATAACAGATTCAGCCTCTCTCTCTCTCTCTTATATATCCACACAAACAAAAAAAATCTCATCTTTTTCAGAATCTAGAGAGAGACAGAGAGAGGGAGAGATGGAGAGATTGAATAAACTATAAAGATTAGATTTTTGGAAACCCTAACCCTTATTTACTGAGAGTTGTGTTTGTCTCTATTCTCTAAGCAGCTTAAAATAAATGTCATATTCACCACCAGAGAGAGACAACAACACCTCTCACCTAACAAAGTTATCAGCTTTGAAGAGGCCAAGGCCTCTGAGCCTCCCAGACCAAGTTCTCAAGCATGTTCTCGTCAAGATGCAGCTTTCAAACCACCATTACCAATCTCTCTCTCCCTCCACTGCTTCACCTTCTCCTCACTCTGAGCCTGACCTCTCTGCATTCCAGTCCCTTAGCCTAGACCCTCTTGTACCCGATTCCACCTCTCTTCTCTCTGATGAGCTCCTCCTCTCAATCTTCTCCAAGCTCCCAATCTCCCAGTACCTCTCCAATTCACTTGTCTGCAAGCGCTGGCTCTACCTCCATGGCCGCTTGGTGAAGTCCGTTAAGGTGTTCAATTGGGGGTTTTTGGACTCGGGTCGTGTCTTTGCCCGGTTCCCAAATCTCACTGATGTTGATGTTGTCCATGCTTGCATTCGGTCGCCCAGAAATTCGGGGATTATTGTGACCCGGAAGGCGTTGTCTATTCACATAGATTCGCTTTTCGGCCCAGATGGGTTTATTGAAGAGAGTGATGTGTTGAAGCACAGTGTGGTGGACGGTGGGCTCAGATTGCTTGCTGGGTCGTACCCCAATTTGCGCCGGATAGCGCTTATAGGTGCGAGCGAAAATGGGTTGTTGAGCATTGCTGAGGAGTGTCCAACACTGCAGGAATTGGAGCTACATTGTGTTGGGGACTTCGCATTGAAGGGGATTAATGCGTGTAAGAACTTGCAGATTGTGAAATTGATTGGTTGCATTGATTGGTTTTACAGCGCGCTGATTTCGGATATTGGGTTGACCATTTTAGCTCAAGGGTGTTGGAGGTTGGTGAAGCTTGAGCTTTGTGGGTGTGAAGGGAGCTATGATGGGATTAAGGCAATTGGGCAGTGTTGCCAAATGCTTGAGGAATTGACTCTCAATGATCATAGGATGGATGGTGGGTGGTTGGCTGCGCTGTCGTTTTGTGGAAATTTGAAGACTTTGAGGCTTCAGTCTTGCAAGAGCATTGATTCGAGCCCCGGCCCGGATGAGCATTTGGGGTCTTGTCCCACCATTGAGGAGTTGCATTTGCTGCGGTGTCATGTGCGGGACAAGGATGCTGTGAAAGCATTGTTCTCGGTTTGTGGGGCTGTTAGGGATGTTATTTTGCAGGATTGTTGGGGGTTGGTGGATGAAGTATTTGAATTTGCGAGTATTTGTAGGTACGGAAAATTCTTTCCATTTGTGATTATATCTATTGGTTGGCTGATATTGATTACAAACTTGTATGTAAATTGATAGGAGGATAAGTGAGATATGTTAAACTTAACTTACTGATTAGATTCAGACCAAAAAAACAAAAACTTACTGATTAGATTTGTGCGCTGTCTGACTTTTGCATTGTTTGTGTGCAAATTTGTTATCATTTTTGTTTATGTACTGTCAATGCTGTTTGCATAAAAGATGATTAGGAAAGTATGGCATAGGAAATAAACCTTTATTCAGGCTCTAATTTCCGGGAACTGATTAATTGATTTTAGATCTAGAATCATCCATTTATTGTTAGCTCTTCTAGCTAAAGATCTGATTTGAACTTGTAAGAAATCCCCTGCCTCTAAGGCTACAACTGCCTAGGGAATGCCCATCTCAAATCTTTGGGACTCCACTATCTTGTCATACCATTGTCTTCTTTACTAAGTTGCAGGCTTTGTCTGATCCAATCATCCAAGGTTAACTAAGTAAATGTGAATAGCTTCTGTGAACAATGAATAAGAAAAGCATTACGGGAATCTGTATTTGGGTTTTGCTTTTGAACTTCTTTATGGGCATCTGTATCTTTGGAGTTCAGGAATTCTTCTTCTCTGTTATTCTATCATATTGGAAAGCAGCTGTAATTTAGTGGTTTTAGTTTGGGGTTTTTTGATGTGTTGCTGTATCCTACCTGATGTAGAGTTCCTCTTTTAGGTGTTTAGAATAGCTGTGTGTTCTGGTGGACTTCTTGTTTACTGTTGTGTACCCTTTCTTTGGTGAAATTTATGTTTCACATAAAAAAATGAAAATCATTACGTACAATTATTTTTCTGCTCTCCATGTGCATGATGTTTGATCTAGGCATTTGATCCTTGTAGTAATGCCAAATATCGGAATGTCTCAAATAGCTTCACTTAATTCCTTTTTGAGACTCATTTTTATGATGTGAATTGATACCTTATAATTCCTTCCATATAATCATATTCAGGAGGTAATGTAAGGAATTTATGTGCTATTCTGAATTGTCGACTCTAATGTTTTAATGTGTGATTGAATTGTTAACTCGAATTGGGCCTCAACCCATTTACCTCTAAAATTTTAAAATTCTTCAATAAAGCTACATGGTTTTGAATGTTGCATGATAAGGAGTCTGTTATCAAATTTGTTTCTGAACTAAGAAACTTTATGAGAATAAGGAGGAGATTTTGGTCCGTAATATGTCTCATTGTTCTCTAACTACATAAAGTTCATTTAAAAGGAATTTTGATTGTTTTTCTAATGAAGGCATGGTTGCTTAGTGTACTAATAAAGTTATGGTTGTCTACTGTGTTATCATAACAAATTTGTAATTGCTTCTCCACCCCGAACAACCCTTGTCTCCTTATCTTTTTAAACTTTAGACCCATAAACCTAATTGTTTCTCACTCATCATCCCAAGCATGTAGGCTGATGGGGCCAGCCAAATCGAGTTAAGGCCTTGCCAAGGCCAGCTTGGCGTACAAGTAGTTGAGTCTGAGCTCAGCTTGGCTTCTTTGGACCAAGAGTTTTAGATCAAAAACGGCGAGCTGTATATTGCAGGTTTCGTGCCAAGTTCGGCTTAGTCCCCATACAAAGTGGGTGTATAAAGTTTTTGTTGCTTTTAATAAAATATTGCAAATCCTGTGACTTTTTTTTATTGGTTGACCAAACCCTGTGACTTTCATTCACAATCTCGAAGCAAGAGAACACCAGCTTAACAATCATTCTAAAAAGTAAAAACGTAAGCCTTTGTTAGAATGGTCTAAATATAATACTTGTATATAATTTTTAGAATAGTATAGTTTGGTCTGCATTTATGTAGGTTTGATATAAGTCTAGTTCGAGATCAGTTTGAACTCAAATGAAGCTCAGTCCAAAGAGAAAACTGGACTTCAGACTAACGCAGTCCAATTGACAATCTAGAAGCGTAAAAGTCCTACAATTAGATTTCGTAAAGACGTCCTACATCATAGGTTTAATGAATATATTTGTTATTTGACGAGTTGGAGAATACCAATTTGGTATAATTTCATACTTATATGATATAATGCTTTTCCTACTACAAGTTATACTGCAATTTATTTTTCAATTTTTCATGCGCTGGGATTTCCATAAAGTGACATGGCATACTTAGAAACAATGAAAGCGGAATAAGTTCTCAGAAAAGTTGAGACTTGGAACAGATATAGCATGCATGATTCTATTGATTACGTGGAAACTTATGAAGATCTTTGTAAAAAATATACCATGAAAAAAGATATGGTTGAACAATAGTTTATTGTATGAAGAGAAGTAAGTTTTCTGACTTGCCTTCGTGGATCTTATAGTCATAGCCAAATAGAGATATTGCTAATCAAAGTTCCATAACAATTGATACATCTTGAAGCAGTAGCATTTGAGGCATATAGACTCTTTTTATCTGACATTGCTGCTGGTTGTGGATATAAATTAAAATCCGTTTGGTTGCTTGCAGAGATTATTCTAAATTTTCTTGTGATTTGTTTAGAACTTTGTGCTTTCTGCCTTCATCTTGTATTTTTTTTTCTTACTTTGAGGCCGTAAATAATGCCCATGTGAACTTGCGAAACAGGGTGTTGCATTCGTGATTAGGACCTTTTTTCTTTTTTGGGTTGAATGTATCACTATCCATATGTTGAGCTGGGTCTTCCTAACAAATGTTGGCTGAGTAGATAAGTATGACAATTGATGCATTGTATAACATGAGATATATGTTAAATAGCACATATACATTGACCCTTGTTTATAATATTTTTACCCTTTTTTTCTCCTCATAGGAGGGTGAAGCTGTTTTCTTTGGAAGGATGCTCACTTCTGACAACGGGAGGTCTGGAGTCAGTAATCCTTTGTTGGAAAGAGCTTCAAAGGCTTAGAGTAATATCATGTAACAATATAAAGGACAGTGAAGTTACTCCTGCCTTGGCATCCTTATTTTCTGTACTTAAAGAGTTGAAATGGCGACCAAATTCCAGATCTCTCTTGTCATCAAGTCTTGCCGAGACTGGAGTGGGAATGAAAGGTGGTAGGTTTTTCAAGAGATTAAAGCCTTAACTTTGCTGTGTTGGAAATCTTGATGTCAATTCAAGGTGCATGCAGATAATTTACTTGACAGCTGTTCAAAGTTTGGATCGAAACACACTAAATAGATAGATTATAATCATCATATCTTATTTAGATGTTCAGCATTGTGATAACCGAGGATGATTTGCTTCATCGCTTACAGCAGGCCTGCCGAAGGGAGTTTGTCATTCAAACCACAATCTAGTCCTCTCTGTGTTGGGACCTGTTAGTCCAAAATTCAGCATTAAGTTGTCATTGTGATTTAAGCCTAGTCATGCTTGTCTAATATTCAGCTAGTTATACACATGTTAGTTCAGTCATATTAAGTAGTTGAACTGACTTGCTAGGAGTTAGAATAAGCAAAAACATGGGTACAGTTTATTTCTCTTTTAGACATCATCCATATGTAACATGTACTAGGAATGAAGTTCTTTTACCAAAAAATGCAATGACATACTATCTCCAAATGTGCAAGCTCATTGTGCCTTTCATGCAACTTGCTATAAGGGTAGTTGAATTTGTTCCTTTGTTATTTTGTTAATATCTCAATTCATTGAGTGTGAGTTTCTTGATTGGTAGAGCAAGTTAGTTGAGATATTTTAACAAACTTTGACCACTCAAGATTTCTTAATGATGCACCATTGATATTGATTGAAGTTCTTTATTCTTTTTTGATCTGAATTTTACAGTCGATCTCACTTCACCATCTAAAAAAAAATTGTGTCAGTTTACCAACTTAATTAAAAATTTGTTGTAATGTACCACTTAGCTCATTTTGTCTAAACTTTTGTTGAAAAAAAATGTGTTTTGATTTTTTCAAATTAATTTCTATTGTGTCAAAGTAGATAAAATGTAAATTCTAACAATAGGAACTTAAAAAAGATCAAAACACCTTTATTTTTAACAAAAATGAGACAGATGTGGTACATTGTAACGAATTTTTAATTCAAATGGTAAACTGATACAATTTTGTTTTTTTTACGTGGTGAAGTGAAATCGATCCTAAAATTCAAGTAGGTAAAATATAAAAAAGTCAACTAAAAAATTAAGTGGTGGCCGGGAGTAGGAATTGACTATGTAAGACTCCCTTGTTTCTATAGTGTACAAACCTCATAGGTTTGTTAATTGTTTGGCTTTATATCCATAGGTTTGTGTAGATACATGTTTGAACAGCTTAGCTGGGTGTGTAAATACATCTATGATGTTTTCTGCATATACAATATCCAATAACTATGGAACTCAAGCACACTCCCCACAACTCAATAGCAGACTATGACCAGCTTTGAGTCAAGGTAATAGGCAGGAAGTAATACTTGGATTTGGATGACCAACATACCAAAAAAGAATTAAAAGAACATTTGGATGGGTATAAATAGTACATTGCTATGTTTTTAATACCACCACACATTCCTTGTCGTGCTCTTTCAAATACAATCACAAAATTCCTTTTGTGTGAAACTAATCCTATATATGATAATTTTCATATAAAGTAAGAAGGGTATTTTTTTTGATAAAGGAAGTAAGAAGTTAAGTGTTTGAAAAATAATAAAAAGATAAATGTATCCCTAAGAATTTAAAACAATTCAAAAATATTTCTAATAGATAGGAATTTTTAGGATCCCAGTCATCCCACATGGAAAAAGGTAGAATATCTTGTGAGAACATATAAATTATAAACTCTAAGGCATCATTTTTTTTCAAATCCTTTTTGTATCGACAAGTTCTACCCATGAATTCTATCAATTAGTATCACAATAATTTATTATCTCGAGTATGAGATACCACTTGGCGTACTAAGATAAAGTATTATAATACAGGGGAACTTATTATCTCGAGTATGAGATACCACTTGGTGTACTAAGATAAAGTATTATAATACAGGGGAACGATAAGTTTATATATGTTAGGTCTCAATTATCCCACATTAAAAATTAAAAAAAAAATTCAAAAAAGATTTAAACTTTGATTCTATATCAATTCATGATGCATATTATGAGTTATATCAATGTGCTACATTAACTTTAATTTTAAAGATAATTTGTCCATTCCGTTAAATCAATTATATTTTTTGTCAAAAAAACGATGTAAAATGATTTAATTTTTATGTTCTTATATTATAAGTAAAATTATAAATTTATTTTTTTAAAAATAATCACGTGCATGACATGTGATCACTTTTTGAAGAAAAATATAAATTGAATTAACGAAAGTGATATATTAACATAAAAATAAAGTTGACGAGTAGATTGATTCAATACATAATTCATATTCTAAATTCATACAAATGTCAAAATTTAAGTCGTTTTTTAAAATATTTCCCTTAAAAATATAGATATTACAGGTGATTCTGTGATTATGATAGAAAAACGTAGATAGAAAACATCAAATCCACTCTCTTTTCCTAGACATGACTAAACAATATAAAACTATAAAATATAATAAAGACAGAGATACTTGGCAGGACTGCATACGTGAGATTTGACGTGGCAGGAAACGATTGGTAGAATAGGCGTGGAAGGCTCAAGCCACGTAGACAAATGAACTCCCAACGCTTGCACTATATAACAAAACGGGTTTCAGGCCATCGGAGTCAAACACGTTCTCGGATCTTCGAACTTCAACAAAGACCAGCTGCCCAACTCGTTCGCTTCACCAAGTCGACTCAGGCGAGTTCCTCCATTCTCTCTCTCTCTCTCTCTCTCTCTCTCTACCCTTTGTAGATCTACGACATGCAATCTTCAATTTTTTACATTTTTTAGTTAAATGATTTTTCCAATTTTGCATTGCTTTCGTGATTGGATCTTGGATCCGACTATCGGATCTGGTTTTTGTGAAACGTCTTGATTTTTCCTGGCCAATTTGGGTATTAGGGTTTCTTAATTTTCTATATATCCATATGAATTTTTTCTATCATTTCTGTTTTTTTTGCTAATTTGAAGCTCAATTTGATGGGTTAGATGACTATGGCAGTTATTTTCAATTTGATTAATATTTTGTTGCTGCTAATTTTCGTATTTGTATTCGAATTCCACTAATCTGCAGATCTCTATGCTATTATCATATCTTTGTGTTTGAATCACAGATGGGTGCTTTTAGTTTGAGTATAGATTTATAAATTGAGTTTATGGGTTTTGTGTACCCAAATTTATCAGCTATGAAACATTTTTGTTATTGTCTCTGAAACCCAATTACAGTTAATACAAATCATAAGCCAATAGTTCTGTTCAAGTATGTTTGGAATCAAATTCATGTGTCATTTTGTTCTGTGGTAACTGGTACCCAACTTGATTTTGCATAGTTAGAATCAATTTATACTTCTTTTTCTGTATGAGTTGCTGTAGTTTTCTCTCACTGCCAAGATTCTATTGTATATGTTTACAGAATTGGTTAAGCTCCATCGTTGTCTGATTAAGGTTAAGCTCGTCTTGTTACAAGTTTTCTTTCTCTCTTTTTTTTTTTGGCTCTGTTTGTGTGGATTTTGTTCTTTTAGCTTTGTACAATGTATGCTGGATTGAGGTTCTAACTTCTAACTGCTTGAGTTTGTGTTACAGAAAATGGTTCTAGGCGGAGGAGGAGCAGCTCCCCCAAGGGGAAGTGCCGCAGCTACTGCGAGCATGCGCAGAAGGAGGACCACAAGTGGCGGGGCCTCCGGAGGTGCAGCCGGCACTATGCTCCAGTTTTACACTGATGATGCCCCGGGACTCAAGATCTCCCCAAATGTTGTTCTCATCATGAGCATTGGTTTCATTGCATTTGTTGCTGTTCTTCATGTCATGGGTAAGCTCTACTTTGTGCGCAGAGAGGCTTAGAAGGATGCTGTGCTAACAATAGGAAACAGAGTTCAAAATGTAGTGTTTTCCGGATCATGAATGAATAAATATTCTAGTTCTGAAAAGAAAGACTTGGGTTTGAAAAGTTATCTTTGTAATATGTGAATGGTTGAAACATTTATAGCTGTTTTTGGTTCAGGATATTAGAAGTAGAGGTTGCTTTAGGTATTGGAATTCTAGGCCTTTTCTCTTCGACATTTTGATCACTTTTTAAATGAATGGAGCACAATTTTGGGTTTAGGAAAAAAAATATTACGTGGTTGTACATGAAGAGTGGAGGGTTTCATTTTCATGGTTTGGCTGGGGCCCTTAGAATTTCAGAGCGGCCATAGGCGAACGGGCATGCAATATTTTACAGATGTGCGAAATTAACATGTTTTCAGAAATTCTTTAATTCTCGGTGCTCGGCTGTATGATTGATGCTTTATCAGACATTTATTGGCTAACGAATTGTAATTTTAGAATTTGACTGAAATTGTGTAAGAGTGCTTATATTTTTACTCACTTTATTTGTGACTCTAAGATGAAAACAACATTTAAGAAATTTCATCAAATTATTATTATTCACGTTATTTTTAAAAATTTAATATAAAGTGTAAAAATAAGATGCTTGAGAAAATAGAAAAAAGTGGTGAGAATCTCATTGTGTAAAGATAAAGAGATAGAATTTTGAGTCGGAGTAGTTTCTCGATGGTCAAACTGTTTTTCAAAGTTAGACAAAATATTTGACTCATATATTGAACAATAACTTCTTCAATATTTCAACAAGGAAAAAAAAAAAAAAACTTCTTCAATACCTGGATCTACATTTCTTCATAAATGGTAGTTGGTCGTTATGGATAATTATTTTGAGGTGGACTCTTCTGAATTAACTACCTTAACATATTTTGGATTTTTTTTTTTATTTTACCCTTTTTTTTTGTAAAAAATTATGGAATTATTTAGTTCTATTTGGCAATATGTTATCGAAATATACTAAAAAGTTCTATAACTTACGACCGGATATAATAATAATGTTCGACAGAGTATTGTTAAATGTCTTTTTCATTTTCATTTGTAGTTACATATTAAAAATTTCATCAATATTCGACATTTAGATGCTGAATAACTATAAATATTTCAACAGACAAGTGTCGTATTTCAACAGACAAGTGTCGAATGATTAGATGAATAAAATTAAAATTTTTTATTTTAAAGATAAAATTAGAATTTAAAAATAGAGTGGTCAACTCAATAAATTTAGAGTGGACGAAATAATCCAACGTTATTTCGACTGTTATCAACCGTTGTTGATCATTATCAACCATTATGAATACTTTATTAACCATTGTTGATTATTAAACAAATCTTGACTCATATGTGGACTTATGACTCGATCAAGTCAGGTCGAGGGTTGATATTTCTTCATAAGTTATGGTTGGTCAAGACATTGAACGATTTGAGGGTTGATGTTCTCATAGGTTGTGGTGGGAATTATCTTGACAACTGTTGAGTATTAATTTTTTTATTTTTTCAATACATCGAAGAAAATCAAACTCTAGACTATCTTAGTTCTATCTATTATTCTACCCACTAGTCTAGGTACATCGTCAACAATAGTCTATTAAGATTTAAGCTTAGCTAATACTTAAGTGAGCAGTTTAGACGTGACATTTCACATCCCCAAGTGATAGTTTTGTAAACAGTAATGTTACACTTATCACATTTTTATACCACAATTTCATACCATATTATATGACATTCAGACATTAAACACTAAAAATTAAAAAATAAAACCTAAAAAAGAAAAATGAAATACCCTTCTAGTAAAGTAATGACACATCAAGTGAGATACAAATGTGGAACAACTAGTTTATAGTTTATCTTAGCCCTTAGAATTTTAGAGTCGGCCAACGGTCATACAATATTTTATAAATGTGCGAAATGAACATGTTTTTCAGAAGATTGTTTATATTCTCACCCTTTTGTTTTATTTCTCCACGTACTCATCTTATTTTTACGCCCCCATTAAATTGCAAAAAAAATATGAAAGTACTCTTCTCTCTTCTTATTATTCCTATAATGTCCTTTAATATACTAATTCAAATACTCACCTATTAAACACTATTTTCACCCCCTTAAACTATCATCACAATCACCCAGCTTTGTTCATAATTTCTTCCAAAAACTTAATTCTACTCTCACCAAAATTTAAAATCGATAATAATATTTGTTTGATGCCCATACATTTATTAAGATTTATGATTATTCTATACATTAAATTTCTATATCTTACTCTTAATTTTTTTTATATAATGTTAGATCAAGAATTTTGATTTAAAATTTGAGTTTTAATTTTAGGGATTTAATTGTGGTTTTTGAGTGGAACAAGTGAACACTGTTCGACTGTGCAGGTGGAACATCTTATAGGCAGAGGTGTACAACGGGCCGGCCCGGCCCAATTATTCTAAATCTTAAGCCCAGCTCGGCCTATGGCCCATCCAATAATGGGTTATGCCGGACTCGGGCCGGGCCAGGCCGGCCCGATTAATTATTTTAACTTTATATTATTGTTTAATAAATCAAATAGTTTTTTATGTCATTTCATTTTTTATCAAATTTTTTAGTTTTCTACTACTTTTATTTCATTTTCTATCAAATTTCACTACCAAAACCAAAATTAAAAATTAAAACAAGGCTAATAGTAATTTAAAAAAAATTGAAAAATACTAATATAAACGGGCCGGCCCAAACCCATAACGGGCTCGGGCCGGCTCAACAGGATAGAAAACATTGGCCCAGCCCGGCCCACTTATTAATGGGCCGGGCCTACTTTAAATGGGCCGCGCTCGTGCCGGATACGGGTCGGCCCGGCCCATTGTACACCTCTACTCATAAGTGTTTTACCATGGTTGGTGGAACAAGTTTCGCTTCCTACCCAAAAACAAATCGAAAAAATGAATTTTTTTTTTTCACTTACCTTTTCAATAGGAGAGTTCTTTCCATCGTTCATTTGAATGTTCATCACCAAAAAATAGAATAATAAAATGATTAATGATATGAGAAATAGAGAAAAGATGATTCTAGGGTTCATAAAGTTAGGTCATTGAAGGGAGGTGAGTAGAGTATGATAATTATTTTTCTTTTTAGGTAGTTCTTTAGATGTCATTTTATAAAAGGATAAACTTATTATTATCATTTTTCTTAAAAAATTATAAAAATATATGATAAGAGTGAAAATATAAGCACTCTTTCATAAATGCTTGTGCTCCTGTTAGTTGGGCTGTATGATTGATGCCTTATCAGTTATCATACATTTATTGGCTAAAGAATTGTAAGTTTAGAATTTGACTGAAATTGTGTGAAATGGCGTAAAGATGGAGGTAGAATTTTGAGTCTGAGTGTTTCTCGATGGTCAAACTCTCTTTGAAAGTTATGGACAAAATGTTGACTCATAAGTCTCATATTGATCAATAGCTTCTTCAATACGAATAGCTTCTTCAATACGTGGTTTGGTCTATATTTCCTCACAAGTGGTGGTTCGTCGTTACGAGAATTATTTTGACCGTTATCAACCATTGTTGATTATTGATCAAATCTTGACTCACATGTGGACTAATAATGGCTGGTCCAACACTTGGTGGAGGGTCACTGTTTCTTCTTAAGTTGTTGGTAAAGACATTGGTGGATATGTGGGGGTGATTTTCTGTTAAATATCTAACATTACCAAAATATAATTGGGTTGTACAACGTATAAGTCTTGGAAAACCTTCCCTTACAAGCCAGTTTTAAGGATGAAGTAGGCCATAGAGGCTTTAACGTGGTATTAGAGTTTATGGTGAGTATTCTTGTCCATTTTAGACTGGTATTGGGCTCGTTACTCCACTCATTTTCATTATTAAAATGGGTGGATAAGAAGAGTTTAGGTAAGCTTATTCAAGTGTGAATGCATGGATAAGAGTTTAGGCAGGCCCATTCAGGTACGAACGCCGCACGTTCGCACTTAATGCCAAGCGCTCGGCGCTAGTTTGTCGGCGTTTATGTTATAGTTTAGTTTTTAGATTTTGATATTCGCCCAAAATTCTGAAGCTAAACCTTAACATAACGCTTATATCAAACTTATTTTATATCTTAGGAGGGGATGAAGTGAAAAGATAGGGGTTTACCCTCAAAACTTGATGGAAGATGCAGCACTTGCCTGTGTTAAAAATACATTATCGAGCGCTTAGTAATAGGTGCACACCTAATTGAATATGAGAGTTTAGGTGTAGTCTTGATAAGAGTCTATGGTTTAGGGCTAGTACTTAAGTGGCCGGGCAGTTTAAACATGTCATTTCACATCCCAAAAGTGATAATTTTGTAAATATCTTTAAATTGTTATATTTTTTAAGGTTTCCCAAGGCTTTGTGAAGCAGAGGAATTTCAGTGGCCTTCGAAATTTGATTTATTGTTCAAGCGAAAAATCTATTCATGCATAGTTCCGCTCAATATGGTGAAGATCTAATAATGACTTAAGTCACAACACTATTCAGTACATTAAAAAAAAAAAAAAAAAAGACGAGATCTATTCACATAGATGGCCTTCACTTCACATGAATTTTATAAAATGTGGTCAACAATATAATTATTACACGTAGTATGCTTATCATAGTAGTGAGTAAAATTGGGAAAATCGCACTGTATAAATATATGAATGTAATTAGTGTGAATTCTTGATTGTAACAATCACACAACTCTAGACATATACTTGAATGAATGTAATATGGATTAAACTCTGGACATATGGACAATCACACAACCGTACATGCATGAATGTAATCAATCTGTTGGTTTGGTTAAAGAAAAATTAGGGGAAATTCTAAAAACTAGCCATTCCTTTTTCATTAAAAATTTTAGTTTTTTTTTTTCTTCAGAATTTTAAATATCTAATTATCGAGAGAGTAGTATTCAAACTCTTATCGAAAAGTGTTCGAATCCCTTTCGGTTAATGTCTAAACCTGTGGAGTCGTGCTTGAGGGAAACTCGAAGAGAGCTCAAGCACTATCTGAGTATTAGATTTCTAAAACTCCCAAAAAAGGGATCAAAGTCTTTTTCTAAATTTCTCCAAACAAGTGTGTTTGCTGCATGACCAAAATGAAACATGCATTAGATGGGTGTTAAAATTGTATCCTAATTTAAATTAAATAAAACTCTATCCATTTTTGAAAAATTAAAAGTAGCAAATAAAGTATGTTTTTTAATATTTGGTCAGAACGCGTAATTGTAATTGTTAATTGTTAATTTTGTTAATGTCTTAACGAATCATCATTACATTAACAAAAATTAAAATCTATTTATGAGGCTTGCCCTTAATAAAATAAGTCTAATCCTTCTATGTGTAAGGAAGAGACGTTTCCTCACTGGTGCAATCCAGAACTTTCTTTTATTAAAGATTGCATTTTTTGTTTTTTACTGACTACACAACAAAGATGCCTTAAAATAATGTTAAGAGATGTGTTTTTTTGGGTAATGAGAAAACCTTGTGATCAATTCCATTATCAAGTATAAGGTCTGAAGTGTAATCTTTTATGTAAATTTTTGATATCATAATGTTTTCATCAAAACTCATGAGAGTACAAGCAAACAATTTCAATACAGTAATATCATAAGACGAAGTTATTAAAAAAATATTTAACAAGAGAGTATTACCCGATATATATAATTCTTATCCCAATCTCAAAACCATCTAATCATTTTTACAAGTCATAGATTCATGCTTAGGGCCTTTTGGAAGTGTTTATGTATGAAGTATTTTTATTCAGTAACGCTTTTAATAAAAGTGCTTTTGTTAGAAAAAAATAAATTTTTTTGAAAAAGTTACAAGTGTTTCTTGTGAATGTATTTGGAAAAACTTCCAAGAGTTTTTAAAATCCAAAAATGTTTTTAATTTATTTTGCCAAATACAAGTAAAAACGTTTTTAACTATTTGAGAGCCGTTTTAATATTTTCAAAAACACTGTCAAATAAGCTCTTAATTATTTAATCTGGCCAAAAAAAATATTAAATTAGGTTAATCAAGAGCTAGATAAAATATAGCAATGACCAGAGCAAACAACTATTTATGGTCATGAATAACCAAGAAATCAAACCTGGCGGGCCAAAAAAAAGAAAAAGAAATCTAAGATGAAATTTAATGTTAAAATAAATAAATTCACAAGGCATGAAAACACGATGTCATACGAGTTCACAAGGCATGAAAAAATCCAATCATAAAACTGAATAGAGTGCTCTGTATCATGCCATATATATTGTGCCATAAAAAATCTATAAAACACATACTTAACAATAGTGTAGATATAGGCAAAAGATTATTTAATAAAGTCAACGAAGAAAAACGACATCCTTTGAACAATAGCGCTATTAGCTATAAGGCAAAAGACATGCTTTGAGCCTTTGATGATACGATCGGGTGGCCAATAACTCAATAAAAACCAAAGTAGTCGATCAAAGCAACAGTAAAAAGTATAATTGTTCATCTTGATAATGTGTTTTAAAATGAGAGTTGACATAGATTAAAAAAAAGAAAAAAAAGAGATAAATTATAAAGAATTGAGCGTGTATTATTCAGCCTCATGAGCCTTTATATGCTTTGAGATCTCCAAGGTTTACAAAAGTTATCTAATTATATATTTTGGATATGACACTGCAAAATATGTAAATATTACATATTAACTCCAAATTTATTTGTGGAATTCTACACAATTTATCATGTTTACAACAGTTATTATATTAATGATCATCATTACAATAACAAAATTAAAATTCATTTAAGAGTCTTGCCCTTAATGAAATAAGCCTAATACGTCTTAGGTAATTTGGTGTCAACATAAGATTGTGAGTTATTGCCGATGTAATGCATAAATTTTAAAATGATAGGCTTATTTATTTATTTTGAGAGAATGATAGGCTTATTTTAGAGTTATACTAATATCATAAAATCATAACGCATTCATCAAAACTCATGAGAGTATATTAAGCAAATGATTCCAATACAGTAATATCTTAAGATGAAGTTATTAATGAAATTTTTACAAGAGAATATTACCCAATATATATTTCTTATCATTTATATTAGAACCATATATATAATCATTGAAAAGCTTGTTTGGCGAAATTTTAATGTCATTTGAGAAGAAAAATCTTTCAATTCACATGAGAGTATGAGACCAAGGAGATCAAGAGGATTTTTATTCTTATTTTTTTATTTTTGGAAAATCAAGGAGAGGGAATTAAGTGGTATGAAAAATCCAACAAAGCATTAAAGTGAATCTGAAGACTTTTATAAGCACAATCCACACGGTGCTGTAATATAAGTCAAGTGCTAACTTACCAAATGTATTATAATTTATATCAACTTTCCACAATAGCCCAATTTGACCATATTAAAGTCTCACCAAAACTTAACTCTCAATGTTCAATTCATAGTATCAAAACCAGGTAGTACTCCTCATCCTCTCTCTCTCTCCAAGAATTGAGAAAGACACCCCAAGGAATTGAAATGATCTCCCAAACAAGAATAAACCCAAGTATGCCCCAAACTGCAGAGAGCAAGAGGACCAAACCCACCATGATCAATTCCAAGGAGTTCAACAGAAATGGCCCTCCCATGTCTGCCAGAACCTTCAAAAACTCATCAATGCCAACCAATAAGGTGAGGCCACGTGACCTCTCTGCAGGGGGCATCCCAACTTGGAGCATGAGTCCTCTCAAGGAGGCTTTGCCATCAGGCTCTCCACCACCAGGGTGTAGCAGTGGGTCCAGCCCACTTAGCTCTACAACTGGCTCTCCCAAATCAGTTAACAGCTTCAGCTCTGACATGCCCACCACTGAGTTTTCCACTCCAAGAAACCAGGTATTAATTAATATTCTTTCAATAAAAACAAAAAACAAAAAGGTTCTTTGCAATCTTCTACATTAATGGATTTATGCCCTTTTCTTATGGATTATGGAAATTGTGAATTATGCATGATTGGCTATTTGGCTTAAAGGGTTTGTGTGAAACATTCAAGAATGATTATTTTCATTTCTGGCTGTATTGGATTCTCTTGAACTTTGTTTGATGGGTTATGTGAAATGTCAATGAAAAAGAATAAAACTATTTGCATAGGGTCACCAACTCACATTCCAACTTTTTTATGCCAAGCTATATAACACATAAAAGGGCAGTCTAGTCTTGTTATAAATAAAAAGTTTTAGAATTAACTCAAATATGAATAAATGAAATATTGTCACATCCCAACTGATAATAGTTGGTATTTCTAATAGCCAACATCCAAATCCCACCGAGTAGGAATCCACCTTCATATGTATGTCCTATCCTTTAGAAAAATGTAGCGAATTGATGGGCAAAAATATGGTCCAAATAGCAACATTAAATGAGAAAATGTATGCCTGCAATCCTGCATGCTTTGATATATAGGTTGGTTTTTAAGCTTATCTTCATTTGTTTGCTAAGGGGTGTTGCAAATACCCACTGATTCTATATTTTTTTTTTCCCCTCTTTTGAAATTAAAATTTCTGATTTCTATGATGGAGAAAAACTCAGGTCAAAAATCAATTTTTTGGTGTGACCAAGGGAACCGATTCTGGTTTTGAAGTAAAGGAAGGGATGGAGAATGCCAAAGGGTTCAGTCGTTTCTGTCACACCAATTTCCAGAACAACAATCCAAAGGGGTCCTGCCTGAGCAAGCTAGCAATGGGTGAAACCACATTCTTAGGTCCTCAACACCATGAATTTCTTGGCCCGGAATTGCCTTCAGAAAGAGAAGAGAGCTCTGTTCATGGAGAGTATGTCCATGTGGCATGTGCTGATCAGAGTACATACCAAGAAGCATCTTCTAATAGTGGAAGCTCAATTGTTGGCAGAGTGATGGATAGGCCAAAGCCCTACCATGAATTCTTAGATGAAGTCAAGAAGCAGGAGCTTAAGGCTGAGATAGAAGCATGGAAAAAAGCTGAGCATATGAGGCTTATGACCAAGTGAGCAAACAGGGCCTCTTTTATTCCTTCTGTTCTAAGCATATATATGATGAAAGGGTAAAATGAATTAGCATGTTAATTTTGACAGGTTGAGAAGAGAAGAAGCTGCTATAGATGACTGGGAGTTCAAGCAGACCAGCAAGGCTTTGAAGGAGATTAAAAAGATTGAGGTATGAAATTTTGTCTGAAGGTTCTCTGCTATTCCTGAATCTGCTTCATTACAAAAACCAATTGGAAGATGTTAATGCTTAAATAACCCTTGTAAGATAATATGAAGTATTAGTTTGAGCTCATAGTATTTCCTGATTTTAGGGCCAGTCTGCACAATACTATGTTAGAAATCAAGAACAAGGAGATTGCATAATTTTATTATTCTATGCATACTACTATGTGCCTTTTAGACCATGTTATTGATCACATCTTTAAAAGAAATGGGACTAACCCATGTCTTCTCAAAGAGTAATGTGAAAGGATCACATGTTGGACCATGTTAGCTAATTATATTATATAACAAGTGATTTTTTTATTAACAATCGTTCATAATAATTGATGTAACAAATGGATCGCTAATGAGGTCCAGAAATGTTGTCCCTAACATTACTTGGTCTAAAAGTGTGATCCTCAAGCATTACGCCGGCTCGATTTAGAACCAACATATGTAGTGTGGCCAAATTTTCCTCATTTCTATTTTTCTCTTTAAAATTTTGCAGAGCAAACTGGAGAAGCAACGTGAAAAAGCAGTGGAAAACACATGGAAGACAATAACAATGACAAAGGAAGAGGCAAACAAGAAGAAGGGAAGAGTAAGACGATCCACAATTGGGAAGATATCTGCAGTCTCAGAAACTTGTAAGATTGAGAGAAGCACCTTTTCTTCCACCAAGAAATGGATATGGCACAAAGCCACTACCTACGGCAAGTCCATGTACCTCAAGTCTGTGCGATACACTCCACAACCATCAGGACGACGCCAACTATCACTTTCATAAAACTATGCATACTATGCTCTCTCTTACTCCTTTAACATAAAACCATCTAAAGCAGATAAGCTGTATCAAACTTTTTGTCGACTCATTTTCATGTCATGCCATTTTGGTTCAGAGTCTTCAGACTGATGACTTTATTATCTGAATAAACTTGGGTGGACACCAGAAATTTTTGTACCATGTGGTAACAAATAGTGATAGTACAATCCCTTCATTAAAAGAGTATTGCTACACCAAATTTGTTTATCAAATATTGTTTGAATTTTTCTTTTGTTCAATATGAAGTTATGAACTCATGTAGACATTCAGAACAATATTGATGAGTCTAGCATTATTAATCATTAAATCAAGTCGGCTCAATTATGTGCTTGTGAGATATACATTCCTCCGTGTTTTAGGTAGGTAAGAAACAAACAACCCAATGAACCCGTTGGAAGACCAAATCAATCAAGTAGCAAAAGAAAGCAACCCAGATGAACACGTTAGAAGACGGGAAAACTAAGCCCACCTAGACCAACCAACCAAACCAAGTCAACGGGATTGCACAATTTCATTGACAAAAATGCCCGACACTGACCACAAGGTCAATAATCCAATCCAAAATTTTCCAACAAATTCTCTGCTCTAGAAGACTAGAACCAACAAACATAAACGGCCAAAAAAAACCAACAAACATAGAAACCACTTAAGACAACCTAAACCCACATGATGGAAACCATTGAAATGCAAAATGGAACATATTCGTGCACTACTTTAGCTGCCTAAGGAGGGCGTTTTCTTGGCCATCATCTTCAACACAACAAAAAACTGCAAAATAATAAATTAACATACCCAATTTTGTTCGAGTGTTGAAGCCAACAATATCTTTCAGAGAAGTGTATACACTGATGAATTGATACTTAGTTCCGTCATGCGACTATTATAACCTTAAAGGGATTATCACATTTTAAGATTCAAAGGTCAAAATAAGAAGTGAAGCTTTCAGTTCCATTATCAAAATCACTAGCCTAGTTCTCTTTTGCTAATAAAAGCAACAGCATTGTTACTAATGGATTCCCAGAGTATGATTAACACCTCAAATATTGTAAGTGACGACCAAGTAATGAAGGCAGAAGCTCCGAGAAAAAACCGAAATAACTGCATTAAACATTTTGGCTAGTTAATTACAAAATATCTACAACAATACAATAAATACAACTGCATGTACATGGAGCCTATATATAGTCAGAAATATTTGTACATAATAAGTTTCGGGCACGCGAGCGATCATCCATTTTGGAAATTCCAAATGATTCACAATCAGTGTGCACTCTCGGATACCCAACCTGACACCATACTCTCGTCCACAGGCTTTGGACCACCACAAGACCTTGAAACAGATTCAAAGAGTTTTTCGATCTCCGGCGCGCACCTTATGAAAGCTCGGTTCCAGAAGTTGTATCTAGGATTCTGAAATATTAACACATACCAATTCAGAACAAATTTGTAGCTCAAAAAATTGAAGTTTCTCCCTTTTGTTTCTTTTTTTCATTCCTTGGTGGGGCAGGTGTTTACCTTGATAAGCTCAATGAATGTAATCAGAAGACCCCATGGATGAGGCCGATTAACAATCAGACGTTCCAACAATACCCTTGTGATTTGCTCCTGGATGATTTCCTGCTGAAAGATAAAAGCATATCCACAGTTAACATGCAGTGGAAATATTTCACATATTCATTTAGCTACCCAACTTGAATCATCAAATGTCCCAAGGATAGAGTGCAATAAAAAATAAAAAATTCTGTATTCTTAAGAAACCAGGAATCTAAAAGTCATAATTTATTGACCCAAAAAAACAAAGTTAAAAATTATAGTCTTGACATTATTGAGAATACTAAGAATGATAATCAACACTAAATCAATCTAAAAGCATGCAAACGCATATGCCATCAAGGTTCCATGGCCATTTCATCTAAGGATCTGCTATAGAATTAATCCTACAATGGACCTACCCACCCATATGTATGTTATACACCAATCTGCATCTTAAACATCTGATCTCGGTGCTTTAAAATCCAAGACTTGGAATATGAGGCCACAAAAACATTAAAATAAAATGCTCCGACAACCAAGGGGACTAACCAAAAGAACAGGAAATGATATGTATAGAGCAATGTCAAAACTCTAACTTGTCTCACCTGGTTTGATTCCGCAAACAAGTATAGAACAATGAAGGAAAAGTAATGGGTATGGGTGTTTGGATAACGCAGTTGATTTGCAATCGCATTTAAGAAAAGGTAGCGCCCTTCAGTATCTAGGTCCACTATCAGAGTCTGGAAAATATCCAAAGCAGCACCCACCAAGTACACAGCCAGTGGAACAGTTTGGGTTGACTGTGCATGAGGTGTTCTAGCCTGAAGCTGCTGGATAGCCTGTAAAATAAACCCCAAAGATAAGCATTGACCCATAAACTCTACTCAACACCCTCCCCAAACAGAGTCATAAAAATCATAAGATTTATGATCCAGAAAATAATTCCCACTGCGCCTTTCTCACTTTTCTTCATTAAAATTACAAAAAGCATAGTTAACTAAAACATGGAAATCAAGAAAATCTTGCATAAGTGAGATTTTTAAAGTATAGAGCTAAGGAAAAGCAATGGATTTACATGCAACAATTCAACCTTACAGAACAACATTGATCTTAAACAAACAAGCATTAGAACGTAGAGTGGAGGAAAAGCAATGGATTTACATGTGACATTTCAATATTACAGAACATTAGTAGAGGCATAATATTAGGCATAAAACAAGTACCTGCATCCCAACATAGAGCACAAGGGAGTTGATCAGGGGTACATTGTAACGAGTACCAGCTGAGGCAGCTTCACTTGGTAAAAGGAGCAATTTTTGCTTCAGTTCAGTCAGAAATGAAGCACCCTGTTGCCTTGTCTGCAAAGTAATTTGAAACAAAATTTATAAAAATACAGAATGGCAATAAGAAAAGCAGAACAGGAACAAAATAATGCAATGAGAAAGATTAGGATTTTTAATAAAGTAACCACTGTACAAAGAAGAACAATTCAAACCTAACTAGCACAAGGAAAAAACAGTATTATCAGTCCCCGAATAAAAAGTTTTCATACCTTGAGATACTCGTCCACATCGCTTTTCATCTGCTTTGCTTTTAGAGCTGCATCAACCTCAGAAAGAATCCGTGGAGACTGGCTGATTTCAGCAAGCAAATCAATCTGCATATAAACAGGGGAAAACCAGTTCCCACCTAGATCAGTTTTCATAACCAAAAATGTTACAAAGTTAATAAGCAGGATTATCAACAACCTTTAAATTAGGAGTAGATGGATCTGGCAGCCTCATATTACGAGGAAATGCACTGAGGATAATATTTCGCATTTGAATGCAGCTTGGAGGAATAACGTCACAGAAAGTAAAGTGATAATCACAAAGAAACTCGGGGAAATCATGAAGTAGCACTAGCAGCACCCTGAGTGTGCCTTTATACAGAAAATGAACCTGCATGGAGAAAATGATGTGAGAGTGAGACAGAATAGAATTTAAGTTATACTGTGGCTAACAATGAAATCCAGCAGAAAAAAGAAGCAGACCGGAACTCCCAGTTCAGCATTCCTCAAAAATGGCTCCATAAATTGAAACAAGTCAACCAGCAAACGTTGGATATAGGGCCAACCCTTCTGACCATTTCCAGCGAGCATTTTTGGCATGAAACTCCTATGACTCACCAACTCGAGCCATGCAAAGCTGATAAAGCATTTCTCAGAATAGGAACACAGAAAGTGCCAAAGATAATTAATATCACAAAATTATATTTACATAATCATCAGATCTAGCTTATGCACACCAAGATTAGATTAAAACCTTTCCAAACATGAATGCAAATGATGCACATCCAACAGAGAAAAAAGCAATGACAGAAACAGGAGAGGGAAAGAACAGAAAAGGGGGAAACAAAGAGAGAAAAAAGAGGAGATAGTGAGGTTTCACTATTTCAAATTAGGAAAACAAGTCTGCCAACAGAGATACACCATGGACTAGTTATAGGGGCCAGTCTAAAATGAACTCAAATTGAACCCCTAATTAAATCAAATTCCTAAAATTAGGATCTCCAACAGCAAATCGTTAATAATGACAGCCAACAATTTCATAATCAGAGAGCCAAAAACATTTTGACAAGCATCAAACAATATACCACTTCAACCAAAGAATTACAATAAACCATTTCATTATCTTAAGAACTAACGTTTCACTACCTACCATTGACCAAAGAGGCAAAGACTAATTAATAGAACCATGATGCTAACCTGAATGTGGGAACTTTAAGGGGCTGCAAAGCATGAAATGTATTTGCAAAGGCTGTCAATATCTGCAACATGGACAACCAAATTAGTAAATCAACATAGAGCAAAATGACAGAAAAAGGAAGAAAAACCTGAAGTTCATCTACTTGATCCAGACCTGAAAGTTAGCACCATCAATAACAGGATCCAAAGAACCTAGGTCTAGCAGCCAGTTAACAAACAATCTAAAATATGGTCTTGGATTGAAAGATGCTTTCTTCTCCTCTGCATCCTTTTGAATGAATCTCACAGTCACTGCCAAAATCTGCAAAGTGCCAAATAGATAACACAAAATCATTATCGGAAAAACAATAAAAATAAAATTCAATAAGAATCACTGTTTGCTCACCTTAGACAAGAGAAATAGTTTACTTGATCCCTGTTCCATCAGACAATACATGTAAGTTCCATATGAAATTAAGGTCAAGGAATCATAAAGAGCATATAATATAATTACAAAGGAATAATTACCTTCAGAATTGAAAAGACAAGTTTAGCATAGATATCAATGGCAAGGAAGGAGAGACTCTGCCCTTGTTGCGGTGTTTGCAGTGCGCCTGAATTTATCGCCTCAGAAGATAGGCAATGTGCAACAGAAAGCTCCTGAAAATGAGAAAATGAAAAGTTGAGCTCTGTGACTCTTAGTACCATTCAGAAAACATACCATTGTAGAAAGTTAGAACTCACTGTAAGGAGGCGGAAAAAACGGTCTGTCATATCATCCCCCTTCAGGAGACCATTTTGATGCAACTGTAAGATGAAATGGGCACAAGCTGCATCATTTGCACCAGGAAGTTCACAAATTCGGTACCACTCTGCAAACAGCATAGATACCTACAGGATATTCACATCAGTAAAAACATCAGGAAACAACTTTACATGTACAATATATTTTATGTTTTATCCATAAACAGATTTCCATCTGTACTCTAAATACAACATCAACGTTCTAACCCTTTTATCCACCCAACTACAAAACAACAATACTCCTCCCACTCTTTTCATATCATCCTCCCAGGATTATGTACCAAGCAATTATGTAACAGATTAAATGGACAACGGGCAACAGAAGAACAGAACCCCCCCTCCCCCCTCCTTTTCAAAAGAAAAGAAAAAAAGGAATAGGAACAGGTTGTGTCACGATTAACATCCTTCTCAATTTTATTCGGTTTAAATATTCAAACTGGAATTTTTTTATTTATCAAATATAGCATAATGTCATCTGCAGTTAACAATGTTTAGTTTAGGAATATAAATAATATGCCTCATGGTACCTGCTCACGAAAACCAGCAGGATCTGGTTCCACAGACTCCACATTACTAAAGTCTTCCCTGTTCACTGGAGAGTGAACAGGAGCCTGTTTCAGCACCAAGTAAAACATATATTTTAGAGTCAGAAGAAAATACGAATAAAGAAGGCCAAAATACTAAGCCACAGACAGTTTCACTGACTTTTTTATCTCTAGATTGTTTGGCCTTGTCCTCCTTTCCAACATTAACACCAGATGGAACAGCAACGTTAGCAGCAGGATTCTTGACCATTTCAACCAGCTGTTGTAGTGACTCAGGAGATCCAGGCTTTGCAGCAAGCTGCGTATCAGAATCAGTGAACAAACAATACAAACAGATATACACAAAGTACAATTTTTTAAACAAACCTTTGCCAGTGCATCAACAAGATTATGCAGTTCTGAGATAACTTTAGATTCTTCAATCACCAAAGTTTGGAGAAGGGAAATGGCAAACTCTGTTGCAGGTTCTGTGCATTTTAAAAAATGAGTAAGTTGCATCAACTGAATTAGTATTAATCATGTGAATAATATATTCATTTGACGTACTATTCCTGCCCCCATCAATAAGTTTTGCCATATGAACATTGTACTCTGCAAGGTTTAACAATTCACTGCGAATAAGGCCGACAGTAATATCTTTGTTAAACTTCCGCTCCTCATCAGAATAAATGACCTGCAAAAAATAGCAAACCAATACATTAATTTAGGAAAAGTGAAACTAGTAGCATGGGAAAAATATCTAGAGGCTATAGGTTACTAAATAATAACTATGAGTGGAAGGTGACACGATATGAAATATCATTAGCACATACAAACTAAAGAAATATTAGAGATGCATATCTTTTTCTCACCCAGAAAATCTAAAATTTAGTATCATTAAGAAAAACAAATGATTTCATAAGAAAGAATAAAAAATAGGCAAACTGAGCATGATTGAAATTAAGCAATAATCCTGTTAGAAAAAATGTAAAGACTATCCAGGCAACAATATCTTTCTCAGAACACAAGTACAAAGTGCATACCCAACTAGTGAGCTCCTTAACAACAAGCTTGCAAACATCACGAATAGCAGTCAGGATTGCAAGATGAGCACCAACGTGAATATGGTTTGATGCATTCTCATATAAACCCTTGAAAACCTGGATCAAGATTAGAAAACAAACTTAAGAATAAAATTGTTGAACAAACATATTACCACAGATGAAAGTTTCCACCCACGGCTATTCAAAGCAGTTGTTGAACATCAACATGAGAGACTCAAGAAGCAATCAATCTAACTCTCTTTTTTTTTTTTTTGATCAATCAAGCGAACTCTAATAATTAATTACTCAAGCAAACACACAACACAAAAGCTTCTTGCAAAGGGTAGCACTGACCTTTTGAGCCACAGCCAAGGCAGCCTCATCTCGACTCACACATCTGAGTATAATTTCAGGAACTTCACCAATGACTCCCTGGATAGACATATATGCCAAAAAAAAAAAAATTCATTTCGTGCAGAAATATACAGGGCACAGTAGATGTGGGTGTGTATGTATATATGCAGGTATGTACTAATACAGAAAGGAAAACACTGCCAAGGTATATTTTGGGCTGAACCAGCAAGTTCCAATACAGATGCCTATGGAGAACACCTTTCAAGATTTACAATTTGGTGGCAGTATAAACCAAAAGGAATAACAAATACAGTACCTGAATTTCAGCTTCTCTAGCATCGTTAGTTACCAGAGGATCCAACTGAAACAATTACAGAAGATGAGTCAAGCTACAGAAGTTGGTACTAAAAATAATTCATGAGCACCTAAAAAGAAAAACCAAAAAAGATATCTGTACACATAGTATCATCTTATGCAGCTCCCATTTTTGAGCGCCCAGATATGGCCCCATTATGCAAACTCACAGCCATATACTCTCAAGGGTGCAGCTGTGCAATGCCTTTGGACCTTGTTTAGGGTGTTATAAAAGTCTCACTCCCTCCTCCCCAAATGAAGAAAATAAAGAGGTTAATGGGAATAAGTAAACCCACAACTCCAAATCAGTTTGAAGATAATGTATATAACATGAAAAGTCTTGATGCCCTAGATATTGGCATCAATCACAGCACTGAACATACTAGTGCTGCAAAAAAAGATCAAGAACCCATCCCCAATATAAATAAGGACTACACAAACATAAAAAAAAAGGGACAAGCTACAAAGGTCAATTGAAACCTTCTGTGCAACAATCTGGTATTTATCCAATGCATCCCTTGTGTTGAGAGAAGGTTCTGAGATGTTACTTCCAAGACGTTCAGTTACAGCAGGTGAAGGTAGTGACTGTGAGGAAACTCCGGATTCCTACAACAAAATGGAAGTATGAGTCAATAGCAAAAGATGAAATGTAAGCATCATAAAATCATGTGATCAGAGTTTCTTCAACCTTTACAGCATCAGATGACTCTACTGAATGCAACTCAGGGGCAGAAGCAGCAGAAGGAAATGAACCAATGACAGAATCATTTTCAGAACTATGCTGGGAAGCACCATCAACCGTCCCAACATGAATTGAGGAAGCACTGAAATATCACACCAAGATTCCAAGAATTGAGAAATTAAAACTCAAAGTACATAAAATACAGAACTAAGAACACATACCTAAGATGCAACGCTGAATTGGATTCCATCGCTTCATCCAGCGGACGAGAAACTGCTTCAAATCCTTTGCTTCCTGAGCCAGGTGAGTAGCCTGTGCTAAGTTGTCCTGTTGCCGAACCATATGTGCTAGCAAGACCAGCACTGCCAGATGAAGCTGCAGTACCAGCAGGCTGAGTATGCGAACTCTGGCTAGATTGGTTTTGCCAGGGAAGCCGAACAAAATCCTACATAATAAAAGGGGGAATGTAAGAAGAAAGAAAAACACTTACAATTCTTCTCAGCACTTGACAATATCTCAAGTAAAAGGTAGCACATTACCTCATAAACTCGTTGTTGAGAAAGGGACAAATGACCAGGTTTAGGGCGGAGGGCCTCTGGCACAACCCCCATAGAACCTTGAGTATACATGCTAGCATCAAAAAAGGTTGCACCAACACCTTCTCTCTTCCTTCTTATTGAAAGTTGTTGAGCTATTTCCCCATCAATTGTTTGTATTGCCTGAAAACAATTAAACACCAATGATCAACAAGTAATTTGGGCATCCATTTTGTCTAAAATGGGGAAGATTTTGATTAATTACACATTAGGACTGGTTTGTCTAAATTCAATTTCCAAGATACTCCAAGAGCTAAAATTTATAATAGAACTTGTCAGTTTCATATGGGATTCAATAACAGGTATAAATTGAACTGTTGAAAAATTAACAAAACGTTGAGTCCAAAAAGATTCAGTCTATAAATAAAAATAATAACACACAACAATAAGTGCTACTAGGAACAAACACATGAACAAGAAATGTGAGATGGCTGCAACAATTAAAGAACTATACAGAAATTATTCTATCCATGCAGGATTATTGATTAGAAATTTCCATGCTTAAAGTGAACTTCCATCAGCACTTTTTGTCCTTTAAAATCTATCCCAAAAATTTTTTATACATAAAAATGTAGGGGTTAAATTACAAATTCTCACATATTCACTTGAACCAGAAATTGGTAACCATCAAAATCACCATACTGTAAAAAAATCTCCTACACAATCCATATTATTATTAATTTATTACCAATATAAAAAGTTACTAAAGTTGTTTCATATCATTCCACCATGGTAAACTATTGCAACAAGAAGTGACTGTAACACACAATAACATATATACAACAATAAAAAGCTTTTATTCATCAAAGCAAACCTTATCAGTAGCAGCCTGTTCAATGACTGCACAGCCAAGATCCAGATTGTCATTAGTAACAAGTTGAACAGCTTGTTCTAGAAGTTCACTTGCAATATTTAGTCCCTGAAGGGAATTTCTCAGCTGACTTGATATTGAACTGCGCAAGGGTTCCTGTTTGCAGAAAATACAAACTATAGTTGAACACCCAAAAAACAAAATTACTGCATACACGGATATAGGGTAAATACACAACCAAAAAAGACAAAGAAATTGACTAGTAAGAGGAAACACCTTGCATGTCACATGAGCTAGACTTCCTGCCAAACTTGCAACCATCAAGTGAGCTGCATTAAATATTCTTGTCTCATCTGATTCCATGGCATAATCCTACCAACACATATAATTGAAGAGAGATGTTATATAAATTACTAGATACAGGAAAGTACTTTATGTAGAGTTTATAGGCTTTCAAACAGACCAGGGTGACAAGTCAAAACAAACTTCCCAAGAATCAGCACTACAGAAATATAATTCCCAAAAACCTATAGCAACATTGTACGGAAAAATAACAGAGCAGGATAGAAGGGATGGGATCAGATACATAGACAATTGTATTTTGACACCCAACACATGAAACAATCTTTACAGCACATATACTCCCAAAGCTTGGTGCTTCACGCTCAGCACGGCAAGATATTTTAGAGAGGCTTTTCTAGAATGGTTACTTTGTTCAAATTTTATTCTTTGATGTGATTCTAATCTTTCAGAGAAAGACAAGAGAAAAAGATGCTGATGCAATAACCGCAACTAGATCTCACGAACCCCCCATGCATTATTCAAAAGAAGCACTAGTTGTATTTTAATTTTTTTTTTTTTGGGCGGGTACACTTTAACACTATTCGTCATTACTTGAATCAACAAATACAAAGTACAAAGATAGAAGCTAGACTAGTAACAATTGGGGACAAGAAGACAAATTAAAGTCATCAAAGCGCGACAATGGCAAGATAAACATGGAGTAAATAACAGAACACAGAGCCTAAAAGAGCCAAATAACAACATAATTCAAAAAAAATGGTCGCAAGTAGTGAGAATTAACTTCAATAATTTGAGTTAACTAACCTTTAAAACAAGCTCCTTGGTTGTCTGAGTAGCTATAGAAACACTGCGCTGAACAATACCAGATACAATCTCTTTGATAGCTCTGTCCATTGCAATTGGAACCACTCTGCAATATATTAAAAGAAAAATGAGTAATCCAACCAAGTACTAGCCAATGCACTAGATAAGAAAGGACTAGCATAGAACCTCTGAAAATGCAGGTGCAAGCCCAAGGCACTGAGCTTCTGGTTGATAATTACGTGAGTTCCAATGTTAGGTATCGGTGTGGGAAGCTGCAAATGACCAGAGAAGCAGCCAAGTAGTGAGGATCAGGGGAGGAAAACACTAACTATAAGAGGGAATTAAAAGTTACCAGACAATTACTAGAACCCCGCACCTGACTAACCGAAAATGGTGACTGAGATGGTGTAGCTTGTAACAGTCCTTGAGCAGAAGGGATCTGATCAGACAACCCTAAAGCAGCAAGCTTTTCATCCTCCATCAAGGTACCAGATGAAAGATGAAGAGGAGCAGCATACTAAATAGAAAATATATTATAATGTCAAGGTACAAACTAGCAAAGAAATAAATGGCGTCACAAATGGTATCATACAGCAACAAGGTCTCAAGCAAAATTTGAAAACAAACCTGAGATAGTAGATGTGTATGGCTCCCAGAATTAGATTGAGCAACCTCAAGTGGTAGCTCAATTTGATTTAGTGGAGACATAATTCCAGATTTTACTTCGGCAACCATCTGTGGTTGGGATGCTCCAACATCTTTGTTCGAGAAATCAGGATTCCCTTCAATTTCTCTGTTACGATCCTTGAGAAGAGCAGTTGGTGTTATCTCCTTCAAATCCACAGCAAGGTTCTTGAATAGAACCTGAAATTCCAAAATAATACAGTAGATACACAAGTAAATACAGTAACAATGTTATGTCAGGCAAGCTACAACCAAATAAACATGTATACGTACCTCTATGTCAAACTTCAGGTTCATCTTCAAGTTTGGCATTGAATAAATCTCAGCAAGTAATCCAAGAATACCCATTGTCCAGGGATTAGGTGGTTGATAAGCCAAGCTACTTTGGCATGGTTCCAGAACCTGCAACAGGCAAAAGAACATAAGATCTCCATGCACCTTAGCCTAGAGAAAGGGAAAGCATAACATTAGCATAGGGGCATAACTATACCTTTGAAGTAAAGGGTATAACTGCAATCATCAACCCTTTCTCATATGCCTGTAGAGAGAGATAGGGAGGATGGGAGAGATTAGTATAAACCAAACAGCAACCAATTAGTAGATAGCACAAGACTCTACTCTCACAGGGAAAAACCATATCTAAGAGAACAACATAGGTCGAACTAACACCTCTATAATCAAGGATTTGGGATCTATTTCCCGAGCCCTTAAGACTTGATTCCTTCCAATTGTAAGCTTCCCAAGCCAGCTACCTAAATTTTTTAACAGTGAACGCTCTTCTGAGCTTGATTTGATAAGCTCCGATCCAAGAAGAACCTGAGAGAACGCACATACATTAAAAATACTGACATTTCATATTCAAATGCACAAATAATAAACAAATAAGAACATAAAACCTTGCAGTTCTCATAAGTGGCTTGAACAATCTCCTTATTCATTGCCTTTGAATTAACTTTGTCCAGAAACTTCAGGTACAAGTCGTGAAAATTCGGCTCAATGCTTGCCCTACCAAGAGGGTAGGTGAATCATATAACGTTAGGACAATAATCAAAAGAAAGGTGCCGCAATCAACATGATATGGTTCGGTAAGTATATCACAACATAAAATCATAACAAAATACAAAAATCTTTCTATAAACATGTATCATTTACATCAAAGTAAAGTTCTCACCTTTTCATAACCATATACTGTGCAAACCAAGGATAGTATTGCTCTTTCAGTATTTCAGTAAACTCTTTCGACTTAACTTCAAGATTAGCAACTGAAATATTATTAATTATAAATGAAATCTTGTCCTGAACCTCTGATGCTGGAGCCTGTAAAAGCAAAAAGACTCAGATAAGCATTAAACTAATAAAACACCTAACATGAACAAGCCAGGTATTTAGCCCGGAAACTTTAAAATTCTAAAATAACATCAACCTTAGAAAATTAAGAATTCCTCAAAAACACAGAATATAAAAAAACTTAAAATCTCTCTCTCAAAACCATCTAGCACTGCAAACCAATTTAAGCACCAAAACTACAAGAGTAAAGAAAGTAGCTATCTTTGATGCTCCTTTCATCGAAGCAAAGACAGGCAACACAAACACTCACAAAACTACCAAAACCATCACCATCACCATTATGCAGAGTGTAAGGGCCGGTAAAGGGAACAGAAGTAAGGCAACTTGTTAACACAAAGAGGGAGTCAAACCCATAAGCAATTGCCCAAAAGATCATCTTGTTTCTAAGGATATGGAAGCATTCTAAGGACTACCAACTCAATAAAATGCATTATAAACCTTGAACCCCAAAAATCAGACATATTGGCTACTAGGGATGTCTCTCACATCAAGCTCACATAGGCCAATCAGTCTATAAGGGCAAATTATCAACAAGAATATCCAGAAAGGGCAAAGAGAAAAAGAAAACAAATGCCAAGACTGACATGGGATATTAGCGGTAAGAAATACAAACATCCTCACACTCTGGGGCCCTCACAAATTGATAATAATATAAACATTCAGTTTCTTTTATTTTTTAATAAGATAAACAATCTATTTCTGATGCATACTTGTGGCAAAGTTCACTTATCCAAATACAACACTCAATAAGCATGAACTCAGATCAATCAAATATTTCAATGATGTTTGTGGATCAGATACAGTTAGCAGCTAAAACTCAATAAACTATGTAAGGTTGAAACTGCGGAGTTGATCACCACAAAGTTTAAGAAATCCGGACTGCAATGTGAATATCCACAATAACATAGCATGCCCATTTACTGTAAGTCTATCTAATGGCTGCAGAGCATGTCGGTGAAATATATAAAAAAAAAAAAAAATTCAACGCGTAAAAGCCCACACTATCTTGCATGAGATAGAAGACCTATAAGATGGAACAGAGTACCTCAATAGGAGTTTCTCTCTTCTCAGCAGCAGCAACTAATGTCTCGATGTTCAAAGCAGAGCCAAACCCTGTATTAGTATTGTATAAACAGACATCAGGTACTTAATTATTTAGGAAAAAAGACAATGGCTTGGTGAAGAAATTGAAAATTACTGGTAGAAGTAACTCCTCGTGAAGGACGAACAAAACCAGGGGAAGAGGAAGCCAACATTGCCGGACCACTAACTGCGTTATGTAACTGCAATTTTACAAGAAAATGAAGGGGAATCAAAATTTCATGATACATGGAGCTGATAGCATGTAGTCACAAAACAAACCCCCCGGCCCCAGCCCAAAAAAAAAAAAAGTTCAACAGGCATGCCTTCTGAATACTAGGAGCATCGCCAGCAAGAACAACTGAAGGTTGCACAGCAGAAGATAAAGGCGGTTTCATGTCATTAGATGTAGAGGCTTTATGATGGTCATCAAGAGAACTCTCATGTCGTTGAAGCTGGAGTGGAGAAGAAAGTTGCTGCCCAGTATGTAAGATGCTAGAACCATTTAACTGCAACGATGATTCAGTACATAAGCATAAAAGGCAACAATAACTCAGATCAATCATATCAATTGAAATAAACGGCATAGTTAAGTTCTATAGATCCAGACCTAATGCATGATAATTTACATCAAAAGAATTAGAATATTGTGATAAAAAACTCAAAAAGCAACAGCATCCCACAAATAATCCTAAGAGTGTAGGAGACAATATAGTAATTTAAAGGTATTCAAACTTCCAGTATGATTTCTATCTGATTTTTACATCAAATGAGCCTTAAAAAAAAGGGCTTCTGTAAGCTTCAAAGGGCAACTCCATTACATTGGTCTGGGATGGAAAAGCTATCCTTAGTGGAAAAGGCATCTGGTACCCATGAAATGCAGGTTGATCAGGTAAGCGATGCCATTTGTTGAAGTCTCATAGATTAATGTTTGAGTGATGTCACATATGCATATGGAAAATAATGACTAAAAAGGCACACATTTGGAAATGGAGGAAGGATCGTAGTGAAAACTCAAACTCTAGAATCGTAATACTTGTAAAACAAAATGAAAAACAGAATTAAATGAGATCTCTATAGCATACCGGTAGGAAGTTAAAGGATCTCACAAATTATTCACTGCTCTATGAAATGACTGAAATTTAAATAAAGGAGAACCTGGATGTCTAAAAGATGTTTGGGTCTCACAATGGTAAAAAGTCCAAAATTTCATGAGTAGAGAGAAAACATATGCTGTTTATTATTTACAGGAAAAGCTTATAATACCCTTTACAATTATCCTTCTCATATTGATTTGTTAACAAATATGGATAAATGACACAAGACAAGAATCAGCCTACACCCCTTACCTCAACATTTCCTGAGGTAGCTTGACTGGGACCATGGTGATGAACAGCAGAAGCATGGTTGCTTCCATCTGAGTCTGAATGGCCTGATGAAATCCTGGCTAGAGCCTGTTCAATGAACGCCACAAGCTCTGAATGAGTACTACGCAGATGGGATATTTGAAGAATATGATTGCAATACTGTGGCCACTCAATCAGACGATCAACAAACTGCTCCAAAGCCTTAGTTCCAAACACAAACATCTGCAAGTAGAGAGACCATCAGCAATATCATTGATATGGAAACATAATGAAAGAAGTTCATAGAGATAATACAAACTTTTGAATCCGCAGGTTTGCGCAATGCATCTAAAACACCACGCAGAGCAATCCCAAGAGTCAGATGAGTTACAAGCTGGTGCTTGATGACAGAGCCTGAAATATGATTGTGGAACATCACATATGGAAAAATTGAAGTAAATATCAATTTAGATATATAACAGTTCCAATGAAGTAAGAAACTTGCATTTACACCAAAAAAGAATGAACATGCATCTCTAGAGCAAATTATGCTGCTCAACCAAATACATTTAATTCTGTCAGGCTAGAGAAGAAGCATATTCATAGCAATTTCATAAAAATGCACACACATGACATGGAATATAACAAGAATTTCATATATTGCAAATAACTCGAAATCTTTGAGTTCTTCTACACACACACACACACACCCAAAAGAACACTTAAAATGACCAAAACTCATTTATTTTATTCATTAACAGTTAATACTCTAGGCATGGCAAATAACGACCATCAACTTGACCATACAATTATAAAACTGTAGATATCAATGAAGTCTATACATAACTGCTTCTCATGTTTTCTCCCTAACTACACTTAACAAAAGAAAATATTATATATGATCTCCCCTACCCACATAGAAGTAATAATCACGATTAATTACACTGAACTTCTGTTTTACATACATTTACTAAGGACAAACTAAAGTTCTTGGGCAAAAGCTAGACATATGATTTCGACTCAGGAGTCAATAACAGCAATCTTACACCAAAACTCACCAAAGAGAACTGCAGCAATTTTGAGCTGTCTTTCAGGGTACTTGGGGAAGAATCTGTACTCTTCAAACAAATTAGCAATCATGCACTCATAAATGGACTGTTCCCTGTCAATTCATGCAGCAAAGACTATAGTTAATTCTCAATTTAAAAGTAGTAAGTGAAAGCCAACCCATTCTAAAGCAATTGCTCAATAAACTTCTAAATCATGTAAAAAGTTTGAATTCAAGAGTACAATTGTCATATCAATATTAAATAAGACACAATGAAGTAATCAAAAAATAGATGGGGTGGGGTGGGGCTGGAGCAAAAAATAGATTATTCATGTATTCAGTTGAAGGAGGTTGAGACATAATACAAAATTGACAAACTCAAAAATTTGCTATTAGATTTTTATAAAAGTCAAAGGTGACTTTGTCCAAGAAAATCCCAGCATCATATGTACTTCAACTATTGAAATACAGAAGATCTCCGACCTTCTTCAATAGAAGAAGTTAAAATAGATGCTTGTGAGCCTTCAAAACATGAGAAGGTAACTATGAGAGAAGAATATAGGAAGTAATATTAAAGTAACCAGATGCAGAGGTTTTAACAGACATACCTTTTTACAGAAGATTCCTTGAATCGGGCAAGCATTTGGACCATTGAATCAATAGTCAACTGACCAGAAAACATTTGATGGAAGTATGAGTTTGCTTCAGCTTCAATATCATCTGCATATCCATCAGTTGATGCCTCTGTAGTCCCACCATTCTGCAGCCTTGGATTAGAATCCATAATTGTTACAGACAGCTTTTCCATCTCCTCAGTAAGTTGGCTAGAGGTAATCAAGCCAACATGAGCTTTAAGAACCTGAATCAACATACACATGATGAAATTCTATATAATAGATGATGAAGCTCAGCATAATACAAAACGAAATTGCATGCCAAGTTGTAGAACCTTCGAGAAGGTTGCAGTACTGTCCACATAAAGATTTGAGACAGCACCGGAATGTTGGAAAGGTCTGGTGGAAAAATCGTGTGATCCACCAAACTGAATCTCTTTCAGGAACTTGAGGCACTCCTGAAAAATTGCATTACACTTATAAGCAGGTGATATGCATGATTCTATAATGTATCAAAATAAAATAAAAATACAATTATATAAGCAGCACCAAAACTTGGTATTCTAATTTGTTGTCTCCTAACTTTACAGCAGGGGATGGGGGGCCAAAACTATATTACCTCAAAGAAAGTATCTTTATAGGTATTCAAATTATTACTCAACCACTTCTCCAGGTCTACAAGCTCTTTTCTGGAAGCAAGGGCCGCCAATCTGATACTAAAAGGAGAAGGAATCATCTCTAAGACCGATGACAGAATCTACAAAACAAATAAAAATGTGATTACCAAACACACCGAGAAATGAAATAGCAATGCACCAGATCGACACAACATGCACTTTCCTGCTTTTCAGAATATACAGCAACAAGTGCACCAGACAACCAGTAACGAGAACATTCACAAGCTATCAAAAATTACCTTTAGCTCTTGACAGATATCCAATATTCTAGTCATACTGTCTGGATCACTATTGTGAGCATCCACAAATCCCCGCAGCACCAGGGAGGTGTTAATATGCCAGAGGTGGATAATCATGCCATTGCCCATGGCATTTTTTACAATCATGGGGAAAACAGTAAAAGACACTTCGTATTGCAGCAGGTTGTATGCAGTCTGAAATGACAAATGAAAACTCATCAGCCAAAAGAAATTTCAAGGAGAAAACAATGGTTTAAAACATCAACACGCAAATAAGCTTAGAAAGGTACATTTATATGTGCCATCCCAAGAAGAAGGACTTCAGGACAGTGTTTAAGAGGATACTCAAGCATCGATCGAACAGCAAGAGCATGACCCCTCTCAGCTAGTTGGCATAGTACATCCAAAAGGTCAAGACACAACCATGCATGATTTGCATGTCCAAGTTGAAGCTTATGGCCATGCACCGCATCAATATAGGCCTGAAAGGATGTAAGGTAATTCATAACAGTCATATAAATATAACATGAGAAAACACAGATAAGCTGGATAAATTTAGAACCTTACCAGCTGCTGAACAGAATGGCCAAAGGTAAATACTTCAGGCGGTGCTGAAACAGCATGTTTAAGAAAAGATAGCTGACCCTCAGTATTCTTCCAAACAGACCCACAGATGGCATGGAGAGGGAATGGCTCCTGCACAGCTCAAGTCCAGAGAGTGGAAATTAATATGGACTGAAACATCACAATTTGCAGATTACTAATCTCAAAATCTTGAAAGACAAAACATACCTGACAGACATGCTGATATACAGACATGAAAAAAGAGAATGCTTCCTGATTAGGAATGTAGAATCCCTCGTGATCCAAATTTTCAATCACCCGTATCCAATTGGTATCCGGAGCCTGTATTCAGCATACATACTTAGGGAGAGAAAAAGGATGCACTTTCCCATCACTACGTCACAAACTAACAACTCATAAGAAAACTGTAAGAAATTAGAAGTAAACTCACAAGTTGCTTGATTGTATCTACAAGGACATCAATATTCCAAGTGTTCAACATAGGTAAGTCAGATGAAGCGTTGTAACCAAGCGCCATACGAAAGGTTGAAAATGTATTCTGACTGTCCTCAAAACCAGCATTAGTACAGGCAATCGTGCCAAGTATTTTTGAGATAGTAATCTCAGTGAGCGGTAAGAAAAGAGATAAAATCTCTTTGCACTGAGATGAATCAACTGTGCATCCATAACCTAATTCCTTCATAAGATCTCCCATGCTCTTTTCCTTCTCCATTTCTGCTAAAATAGCATCAAAATCATTTTCTCCACTTTCATGGAACAAACAGACATTCCTGCAGCAAAAAGCAAAGGCTATTGAGCACAGGATGCATTTCGACATGACAAGGGAATAGAAAAGGCAAGTAACCTAATATCAAATAATTCTATCAGAAGACAACTAGAAAAAAACAATACCTCAAAAAATTGGCCTCATGAAGATCATTTGAAAGCAATGGAGCTATAACATAAAAGCTGTCATCTTTCAGCTGCAGTAAAGACAACATCTGCATAAAGGAATCTACATGCTTGGAAAGGCCTTCAGACCGCTGGAGGAACATAACAATGTTCTGAATTTGCTCAGATGAAGAATTCACAGCAACAGGATTTTCACACAATTTCTCAATCTGAGCCATGCAGAAGTTCTTGCCTGGAAACAAAAAGGTATTAAATTCTACGTTGAAATGGGCAGCAAAATTAGATGATAGCAACAACACAAGAAAAAAAAAAACTTGTTGGGCAAAAATACTTCAACCCAACAGTCCACCATCATTTAATAGCTAAAACTTACCACATATCCTGGTGTCTAGATTTTCAGAATCTGACAACGCAAGACCAACGCCAATTTTCTCAGATACAGACAGGTGTAATGCATTAGAGAAATTCTCTAGAATTCCTTCATTGATCTCTGTATTTCTCACCGACTCACAAAACACCGAACTGAAATTTGGTCCGTCAAGGAGATATTTAAAGACTGAGGCAAGAACCCGTTCCAGTGCCACATTCTTTAAGTCTGTTCTGTGATGATTGAGATGATCCAGGCAGGTTTGGAGCAGCAAAATGCTTCCCTCAACTCCATATTCAATAAACTGCCATGAAACCGCAGACTATATCAGAAAATCCCGTGAAATGCATGATTTAGATAAATTCAAAAAAGCCTCATTCCAACCTACTTGTTATCAGCCACATTAGATATTTTCCTATCCTATAAAAAGACCATAATTTAATAATTCACGATTAGAAAGATTTAAGTTTTTCCCTCAGCTAGACTTAAAAATAGACCTTCAATTGGCCATGTTTAAGAGTTACGTATACTGCACACTGTACTAGATAATAAAACAGAGCTTATGCATAATTAATAGTTCCTTTTGTATTGTGCATTGCCAATCAAGCAATCACCCGCAAACATGAATATCTGAATGCATATCTCATATTGACCCTACTTCAACCTTCTCTGCTTGAGATACAACGAGTGCTACATAATTTCTAACAAAAAAAGATGTGGCAGCTTATGTGGCACTGCCGTGTCAGTTCAAGACACACCAGCAGAAGCATCGGATGCTGACTCACACTGCCACTTTAGTTCGTAAACCAAATTTTGTACAACACTCAGTACATTAAGCATTGTCCTTTGATCCGTCCATGTCTTCAAACTTGAAGACAGTGATTAAACACAACGCACGCATTGCTTCATATCTACATTAGGGAGCTAAAGTTCAATTTTTTTTAAGAATCAAACGCTAAGCTCACTTATAAACCAAATTGAAAAACACAGCCCAGTCTTAATTTTTCGTCTAGTTTTTTTGTTTTTCTACTTCTATTAGCCACTTCAATCAATTCTCGGTTGGTCTAAATTCAACCAAAATTCCCAAAAATAATAGAGAAAATCAGGCTTCCGAAGGAAGAGTATGGCAAGCAAACAAGGTGAATAAAAAACACAGAAGGCAAGAGCGAGAGAGAGAGTACCTGAGAGAGCTCTCGGAGAACAGAGTCGGAGTTGGAATCGTTGAGGCTTTGGAGGAGGAACCGAATCTGGTTCGCGGTGGTCGGCGAAAACTTCAGCATCGCGAAGAGGAAGGAGAGATTGCGAGGGCGCTAGGGTTTGGTGCGAGAGAGAGATTGGGAAGCAGAGGGTTGAGGTGAGCGAGATTTTGGCGAGAAAAGAGGGTATTTGGGAGATTTTGGAAAATCGACGACAAAAGCGAAAGGGGGAGACTTGGCGTCTGATCTGAATGTGAGTGTGTGTGTTATAGTGGTAGCCCACAGCATGGGTCCTTGCGCTGAAATTCAACTCAATCACCCGCGGGTTCTTTATACCGGCACCGACTAATGTCGTGCATTTGGGAAAAAAAGAATTTGTTTTTCGGCTTTTGTTTTTCCTTATCAGCAAGTTAGTAACTTTTTTTTTTTTTTTTGGCTAAAGTATGAGTATGACTCGAAATTATAATTTGTATTTGAGGTTTAACTTTGCAACTTTAGTATTTGTATTTTATATTGTTTACAATTTTAAAACTTTATGCACCCAACATAAAAAAATTTTCTCTAAATCGAAACAATAACTTGTTTAAACTCACAAGTTTATTCAAGATTGACTGAATAATGTTTGTAGCTTTAAATTTGATTTTCAAATAAAATAAATCTCTAACTTAAATTTAACCCTTAAAAATTTGTAAGTCTCAATTTCTTTAACAAATAAACATTAAAATAAAAATAAAAATTAGTTTTATAAAGCCCATCAAATGGTCTTTCTATTTTTTAACAAAATTTTACTCAAAGACAAATGAATAATTAATCCCCAAATTCCAAATCTGAATTTAATTGAATAATTAATGAAATTTCAAAATTGTTATAAGGTTGTAAATGACAAAACACATGAAAAAAATATAGTTTACCAAAAAAAAAAATTAAGTCCATTTGGTAGTTTTTTTTTTTTTTTTTTTACCATTTGGTAGTTTAAGCTACTAATAATCTATTGTATTGTATAGAAGTTTTTTTTTGCACGTAGTTACAGTTATATTCCTAACAAAAGAAAATTCAAAATTTTAAATTTTAAAACTCATAAATCTTCTAAACCCTACTAAATCATACCTAAATACACTCAAATAAGCATCAATCAATAAAAAACCAAGTAGTAAATAGAGAAAAAGTTTGTTAGCACTTACGAGTACTACTGTACTACACTACAATAGTCGATCTATCAGCCCTTTCGTTGATTGATCGACACTATTTTATAACTAATTGTGCTTATATCCCTAAACGAAAAAACTCATAATTTTAGATCTAAAACTCATCAATCTCTTATAACCTACCAAAAATCATATCTAAACACACTAAAATAAGGCATAATCATTTAAAAAAAAAAAACAAGTATAATATAAGGAAAATTATAAATTATATATATACTAATAGGTTTTTATAAATTAAGTAATTGTACTCATATTTCTGTCTATCCCGTAATGTAATAGGTTTTCAATTTCGATTCTAACGTTTGGAACAAAAACACAATCAAATTTATTGGTAATATTTCCTATTATATTTTCTAATTTGGTAATTGACACATATCAATATAATAGGAAAGATATGTGTCATAATTATGTGCTAATATTTCCTATTTCACAACGTTTGATAATTTTTCCTATTATATTTTCTAATTTTTCAATATTGTCAAAAAATAAAAGAATATATATGATAATTTTTACATTCCAGATTAACTATGGAATAGAAATATCATTCCCCTTATGGTATTTATATTCCTCTTTTTTTATGGAATTAGTTTACAGTTAACTAAGGTCAATTTTGTAGTTTTGTTTCATTTCCAGTCAACAAAACATCAAATATTCTTGAAATGAAATACAATTTTTATTCCAAATTTTAGATTACGACTAAACAAACATGGCCTAAAAGGCGTGAGAGTGGAGAACTGTTCATTACTGTAGCTTAAGAACAGTGCTCTCCCTTTTTTGCCTTTTTTTTCTAGTTGATTGTCAATGTAATTAGTGGGATAAGTTGGGCCCGTTTTGGTCATTTCGCTCCCTTTCTCTTTTTACCCCTGTCTTTTCTTTTTTTTTACGCCTCTTACAATCACTTTTGTCCTTCTCTGTTTCCCCTCTCAACTTTTTTTTTTTTATCTACTTGCCATTGTGAGAATAGTGGGGTTGCGTATGCCCTTTTTGGTCTTTCACCCACTATTCTCACAAAGGTGTTGTGTTATTTTTTTCATGAATTTTTAGTAAGCACTATAATAATGATCCTTGACAGATATTATATTCTTTTAGAAAAATTTAACACAGAGAAATAATCCTTACCAAATTAAAGTAAACTTGCATGATAATTGATTTTAAAAAGCTCTAAAAAAAACTTTAAAAATACATGGACAGTTTAAATTTAAATCACATATCAAAGGCCAAATGGTGAGTCGCCAAGTGAAAAAAAAAATGATCAATAAGGTAAGTGTTGGTTTTGACGATATGAATAAGAGGGTTTGACCTGCTGGAACAATTTTTTTTTTAAGTAAGTAGTGATTTGAAACATTACTTTTATTATTTTGATTGTTTATAAATATATAACAGTCATTGTTTTTATAGTTTGCTAGATCACATGTACTACTATCAGGTTATCACAGTTGTGTTAAAGGTTCACATGCACTGTGATGCATATCTTAACATAATAACCAGTATATAAAACATACTATGAATCTACATTTTGTAACTTCAACTTGGTAAAGAAATATTGATGTCACTATTTATAAATATATTTAGATTTCCATGTATATGTAAAAAAATTTATCTTTGCATTAAATTTTTTTAAACTTTCCATCATACTTTTATTAACTTTCTACACATTTTATAGGCTTTTAACACCTGCGGCATCGCGCGCAGGCACAATTGCTAGTACAGCTTATACACTATGGCATTGGGAAAGGATACAAAATGAGGGCTGCTATCTGCACGACTGCACACATCCTTTGCCCCTCCTTTGTTTTCATCTCTTTCTCTTTCCCTCACCCACACATCCCACCCCCACCCCCACCCTTACCATTTATCTTCTTCTTCTTCTTCCCCCCACCCCCACCCCNCCCCGAAACCCAACACAACCCCTTTTCTCTCTCCTTCCCTCTCTCCACTCGCCCTGCAGATAGCCAAAACTTAAAAAAAAAATTGCAGGAAGTTGCAGCAACCGTCCAAGACGCCAAGAAGAAAGGGAGAGAAGAGAGGGAAGGAAAGAAAGAGAAAGGGAAAATGAAAAGGTGGTCGCCGAAGCTGGACAGACAGACAGAGAAAGGGAGAGAGGAAATAGGGGCAGGGATGGGGTGGGGCGGTCGCCGGGGATGGTGGGCTGCTCGACGTGGTTGGAGATGAGGTATATGTCGGAGAGAGGAAATGTAAGGAGGGAGGTGGTCGAGGATGGATGTGTGCTATGTTTGTTTTTTTTTTTTTTTAGGAAGGGTGTGCAAAAAGAAAAGAGATGGGGCAAAGTGGTCTTTTCCCTTGGTTTTTTTTTTATTTAAAGCGTGTGTAAAAAGAAAAAAAATAGTGTACAAATAAGATAACAGCCCTAGAAAACAAGCCAAAAAAGAAAGAGAAAAAAAACCCATGGCCATCAATGGAGGAGAGGGCCGATTGGACGCGACAAAAAGTGAAATAAGGCCTAAAGAACTATCCGTAACCTGGCCCATAAAGACAGTAGCAATTAAGCATTACCACCCGACCCGATTAACTACAACGATTGGCCGAATCCATAGCCATCAACTTCAACGAGCTCGACAATTTGCAGCAAAAGAAAATCAGAGAGTGAACAAGCTCATTTGCATTAGCAATGGCGACGGAACCAGAAAAATCCTCACAGGAGAATCCACCCCTATCTTCCAGCGACTCCATAAGCCACAGTGCCCAAGCCCTAGGGCAATCCGCTACGCTGTGGATCGACTATGCGGTCGAGCAGTCTCTGCTTTACCAGAAGACCATCGAAGAGACATTCGAGTCCCTCATGGAAGCTTCTAGGTCACGTTTCTCTGAGATTCGATCCACCTCCGCTGCTCATTTCAGCCAAACCTTTGTAAGGACAGGTTCCCTCAGTTCTCGTTTTTTCTTTTTTTAATTTTCTGTTTGGTTCATTAGAAAACGTGGAAAACAATGCACAACGAATGAAAATATTTAATCCATTATTTAAGCATATTTTATTTTTAAATTTTACTATTTTAGACTGGTTGGTTCCGAGATAAGTAAAGACAAAACTTGTGTATTTGTAAGCTCTCATTTTAATATCAAATAGTCACTGCAATTTCAATGTTTAAATTGTTGAATTCTACATTTATTTTCCATGGAGGAAAATTTGAATAAAGAAATTAGGATTGTAGTTATGCATTTATTGTGTGTATACTGTTGATTCGGATAATTGGAAATTTATTTGCACCGTGCAAAAAGTAATGTTTTTAGTCATTGTTTTCATGAATGCACACCAAGCACCTTGTTTTCTAGGATATAAAGCTGTCTTTTTTAAAATTTTAATTTTATTTGGATTTAAGCAGTGTGAAATATAAACAATTTCAACATTTTTTTCTAGCAACCAATTGGGAATAATTTTTTTTTTTTTTCCTTTTTCAAGGAAATTATCATTAACAATGGGTTTATAGTTATTTGAGTTGGAATATCTGTATGTAGGACTCCTTGGAAGATGTCAAGTCTAATTATAGTGCTTATGAGGATATTTTATTTGCGAAGATTAAAGGTTAGTGTTGATTTATCAGTTCATTTGATTTTTTTAAAAGTTGAGTTTCTGGTTTCTGTATGTTTAGAAGTGTCTATTTACACTTATTTGGTGCAGAGGGTGTTCTTGTTGCGGCTTCACATCCAATGATTACATGCGGAGTTGCTACTGGTTTAGGGTTTGTGGTTCTCAAAAGTAAGGGTTCAAGTTCTTTAGCACATTATACCATATTTATCAGTTTTCGAAAGTTGGATGCGTTCAATTTTCAGTTGCTATGTAGACCATTAAAGCTTTAAACATTCTTATAGAAATTCAAAGCTTTGTTTTATTTCCTATTCTACTAGGTAGCTGAGAATTTTTTCTTACATAAGAAAAAAAAAAAAAAAAACCCTGAGATGTTGAATCTCTTGGATGTCACTGGTATAGATGACCTGCAAAACCTGCACATGCAAGTTCAGGACTCTATATTAGATTCCATCCTAAACAATGGACTGCATTGTAGATCTGATCCCAATTTAAGTTGTTAGAAGTTTTCCTAAATATCAATTTTAAACCCATGTACATTGCCCATAATTACCTTGTTATCTGCAGGACCACGGCGCTTCTTGTACCACAAAACCTTGCGCCTTTTTGTGAGTGAAGAGGTAAGCATGGATGCTATTTAAGACACATTCCAGTTGTATTTCTAGCATCACCAACTCCTTTCACAGAGAGAGTGAATGTTCTCATTTAGGGCACTGTGTAGCTATGTAACAATGACCCAAGAGATGAGTGTAGTATTTTATGGGTGTGGTCACTCCTCATTTTAGTATGTATTCTTTAATCACATGTACTATTGTTGCCAGCACTCTTGGCATTCTTTCACCCAATGTTTAGAAAGGTTGATTCATACTTTTTATTTGTAATGGAGAAAAGAGAACAAGAAAACGATAAGGAATTAAATCTAAACCATGAGGTACTATTTTCCTCTCGAGCCAATTGAGCTGATATGATAATATCCCAAAGATTAACTGTATCATGTGCATTTAGATGGATTTAAGAATGGATTTTTTTTTTTTTGGTCATGAACTAATTGCTTTGGACTTGTTTACGATGATTCAAGTAATTTGGAATGCTTTCATCCCAACAATTGTGATGTTGTGCTGCTATGTATTTGGTGCTCGATGTTTCTATTTGAGAATGTGGATAATATAGCATAATGTAGCAAGCACATGGCACATAGTTATAATATCATATGTGGAAATTCGCTTCAACACTTGTTTCTGGGTGCAGTCCTTACTTTCCAGAGCTGATGCTAAAGTAAAGGAGTTGAGACATTCCATTGACCTTCTAAAGGCTGAAAGTGAAAAATTAGAGGTAAACTCTCTCTCTCTCTCTCTCTCTCTCTCTCTCTCTCTCTCTCTCTCTCTCTCTCTCTCTCTCTCCCTCTCTGTCCCGGCCTCCCTCTCATTAGTCTTGATTGACGATGAGGAATTCTTAGATTATGTGATAAAAAACCTGTGGATGCTTTTCTTAGTTTTAGCTCCTCTATTGGTTGGTTGTGACTTATGGGAGGGAATATTTTTAATGATAAGATATATTTTTGGAAAAAACATAGGCACAATCTTGTGCAAAGGACATGTATGAAGATTATTGGATGTCCTTACCAGTTAGCAAAGTATGAATACTAAGTAGAATAAATCAACAAGAATATTCTTTCCTGAAAATAAGTAAGATGTGTTGCCTTTTTTTTTCAATATGGAATTTTTGCAGATGTAAAGTTGTCACCCTGACATCACATCGAGATAATTTGAACTTATCATACATTTTTTGTATTTACTCACACAGTCACACCAAAGGTTTGACAAATGGAACTTATGGGTACCTGTCAAACTGTCTACCTGAGTAACCTTCCTCAACTTTTCAAAAGGTCTGCCACTGGCTCCCACAGAACCTGACACACACTAAACTGGAAAACAATAAAGTTCAAAGGTCTGATGTCACCTGAAAAGTGACAATGGATGAGAAAGATTTTCCTATGGGCATCCAATACAACTTTTAGGTCGAGATCGGATGCCACCTGACAATGAATGAGGAAGATTTTCCTTTGAGCATCAAATACAACTTAGAGGTAGCCTATCAAATTAATGGGCAAGAAAAACTGTTGCTTTAACAAACTGAGAAGGATGGAATCATTCTTCTATTAACATGAGCAAAATTTTGACTACATGATCAAAGTATAACTTGACTTGAGGAAGAAAATACTGTCAAAAGGCAGACATACACTCTGGTTGATAGAATAACATTTGTACATTAATAAATTGAAATAAAAGACTTTTAAAAAGAAAAGTTAAGTAATTGTTTATATAATGGAAGGTCCTGTTCAATTTTGTGCATCAAGTTTCTTGTCTGTCTAACTTAGGACCTGGAATGGCCGGGGTTGATATTGTAATGTGAGAAGTCTATGAAGCTGTTGTTGCAGGACAATATGTCCATTCATGTATTCAGATGGTGATGGTCATATGTGTTTGCTATTTAGTTGATGCCTTGGAGGAATACACCAAAGACTTCATTGGCTACTAAATGTGAGAAGAATTGTTGCGGAGGTTAGTTCTAGCAGTCAGTGTTCATCATCTCTAGTAGTGACATTAGGTGAGGTCTATCCTAGAGAAAAAAAAAACCTAGTATTATTTGAAGTTGCGAGAGCTACTTTAAGCCAAGAAGTGAAGTGCTGATTGTGAGAAATTAAATTATGTTGCTAATCCCATTATAAACAAATGAGAATGATTGAAAGCTGAGAAACAGGCCTGCAATGAACTGTCACTGTTATGGTTATGTGGCTGAGAACATCTGAATATTGAGAAAGCAGGATTGTGAAAGAACGAAAAGAGAAAAGAAGAAAATGAAAACATATTTGAAGAGAGGGACTAAAATTTTCTTATGCGTAGCTCATTGTTTTAGATGTTTATTTGTCTACTCAACAATCTTCATGATATGTTGATGCTCGTCTATTGCGATCGACCGATCAACTAGGAAAAGAAAAAAAGACAAAGAAGAGTTTACTCTTTAGACATGACAAATAAGATTAAGTCAGCTGCAAACTTTGATAGATTACAAACTCACTTAGGTGGATTTTAACATAGAATTTTGCCTTATGCCTATTTTGATGTTCCAAGTTATCGCTTGCTATATTGAGCATCATATTTAATCTGAGCAAGAATGCATAAGAATCCAACTCATTGTATAGTTATTGTTTTCAGAAGAGGGCAGTACATGCTGAAGAGGAATTGATACGGGGAAGGACGAAACTCAGGTTTGAATTTATAAAAGCGGAGCTGTTATATTCCACTCCATTTTCCATTCTTCTTACTTTTCATATTCAAACTTTTATTCAATGGCAGACAAACAGGGAAACAAATCCAAAGTGTGATTCACTCAGCTTATAAGATTGAAAGACAAGCTGAAGGTATGCAAATACTTTTAACTCTAAAATTTGTTGACATTAAGCAATTAAAGTGGAGTAAAAATGAACCATTTTGCTTCTGTTGCTTCTACATTGTTTTTCATTGTATCAGGTTTAAAAGATTCCCTTGGAGAACTTCCTAGAAGAGAAGCATCTCTGTTCCGGTCACAAGTAAGTTCTTGATCATAATATTGCACTTCATTACTTCTTTCTTCTACTGAAGTCAAAAAGATCAAAGTACTTAAACTCATTAATAAGAAAACCACTAATAAAAATGACATTTTAACATGCATCATCTTGGCATGTTACTCACAGAGGACAAAAATAAATCTCCCTGTCCAAGTCCTCTGCTTTTCTGAAGATCCGCTGACTTGTATGAAATATTCCCGGTTAGGAAATTTATGTACACTTTTGTATAGAAGTGCTCATCTTGGGCTGTCTGGCTGGCAGGTTTCCAAACTAGCTTCTGAGGCAAAGAAAGAAAGGAATGATTTGACAAAGGAGGTCACAAAGATTAGCAATTATGGGATCTCAGTCTGAGAATTCTTTTACTGGCATTTCCTCATTAGAATGACATCATCCAAGTGTCAATAAGTGAAAGAAGTAAAGTTCTTGTAACATTTTGCTCATGAGTTTTGTAGAAGGCAGTATTGCTTAAGAATACAAATTTATCGGTTTCTCATTCTCTCCCCCTGGCAGGGAGATATAGGTCATAGAGCAAAAGTTTGAGTTTGTGATTTCCACCACTGGCTGATACTCAACTACAGAACTTACCAAACTTGCTGTATGACGACAAACTTCCAAGATTTGCACTTGGTGTACCTATTTCAATTCGTAAGATTTTAACTTCTGCTATATTTGGAACCTTGCATTCCAAGAAACTAATGCCTTGGCATAAATTAGTATGCTATAAGTTATGGGCTGAGATTACTATTCGATCCGAAAGGATAACCTGTGAGATACTGCCCACCCATTCTTTTAAGCTTTAAGCTTAAGATCCAAACCTATCCAATGTGGGATTGTACACGACTAAAAGTATACAAATTTTATGTTAGATGCATCTACCCACGAGCGTATGAGTATCTACACGCTAATGTGTCTCTCTCAATCACATGGCCTATCATATGGCGAGAAGGACATATATAATGAATGAATATTACCTCTCAAGTTTTATTCATAACAGGCATAGAAATGGTATGACATATGATTCGTGATTTGACCCCTCCCTTCCATTTTTTCATACCGAGCTTGACTTCATGCCTTTACAAGTCAATGGCTTTATATATATATATTTTTTTTATCGTTAAATGTTGAGCCTTTTAAAAACCCCAATTTGTGCTTTGGATTCATTACAGATGCCCAACTGGCTCTTGCAAGCTTCCATTCATCGAATGCCAATGCCCCAATCACCTGAATCTCTGATCTAATCTTTCCTTTTTAGCAAGAGAAATGTGAAGGAACCGTAACAAAAGAAAAGAAAAGAAGGAGAAATGTGAAGTGTGAAGTGTGAAGTGGTTCAGAGAAGAAAAGATAGAGAGAATATTCGGTCAGCCTCATCTGCCGCTTTATCACGTGCAATTCCACCCCCATAACGCCGGCTGCGTTTAAAAAAAAAAAAAACAGCAAGGCATTGGCATTGGCATTGGCATTGGTAGTTGAAATTTGAACGTATTTAAAACCCCCCCCCACCGGCCCACCCCAAAGTTCAATAAATAAAATTAAATACATTTAATTTAATTTATACTCAACAAAAAAAACTTTTGAATTTTGATAAAACAACCAGAGATGTAGTAGAAATGTTACTATCCCATCCCAATTTCACATTCAAGACCCGTCACTGATACACCGACACGTGTGTTACACGTCAGCAGACTTGAAACCCATTGTGGTGAAGATAGAATTGCTGCTGCTCTTGCTCTTGTTGCTGTTGTGGCTCTTCTCGGTGGTTGTGTGGCCGCGAAAGCTCTTTTTGGCGACGGAGCTCCATGACCTTGCGGTGCGAGTTCGAGTGCTGAGTCAGCACGAAAGTGGGGCTCGCGGCGGGTCGGTATTCGGGCACGAGCCGACCCGACTTGTATCTCACGCCGCAGGCATTGCAGAGCGTCTTCGGGCCCATTGGGCCGGCCCGCCACTGCGGGGTTTTCTCCGACGCGCAGTGCGCGCACCTGCGCGTCGTCGTGGAAGCTTCCGCTGCTTCTCGCTTGGGCTTGGGCTTGGGAGAGTTGGGCTCGGATGGGCCGGCCCAGGTTGAGTCGAAATTGGCAGCACTGGCTGGTTTGGAGCGCTTGGTGCGGACTCGGCTTGTGGTGGAAAACGACTTGTCGTTTTGAGGGAAGGAGAGGGATCCGGAGAGCTCGGCGGTGGGGAAGTCGGTGAAGGAGTCGTCGACGAAGCGTGACAGCCACTCCAGCTCCGCCACATCATCACTCTAGAAATCCACCCAAAAATAAATAAATAAATATCCCAAAATTAAAAATAAAAAAAAATTACAACAAAAAACTCAATTTTTGTAAAAGGGGAAATGTGGGCATACGGGGAGACAGAGGTCGTTGGAGAATAAGTCGGTGGAGGGAGGGAGAAAGAGGGTGGGGTTTGGATGGTGTTGAGGCGGTGGAGGGTGGTGGTGGTGGTCGGAGTCGGTGGAGGAAGTGGAGGAGGAGAAGAGGTCATCGTTGGACAAGTCGAGAAGGTCGTCGATGGGAAAGTAGTCTTGCCCAGCTGATCCGTACATGCCCTCCATTATTCTTGATTTCTGTATTTCAAGTTTTTGGGTATACACAGACAGACAAAAAAAGTGAGAAAGTGAAAGAAGAAAATGGGTCTCCGGCTCTCAGCTCTCTAGCAAACTCAGAAGCCCAGAGAGAGAGAGAGAGAGAGAGAGAGTGAAGAGGGATTGATATATTGAGGGAGGAGGGAGCAGAGGAACGTGAAGTGAGAGTGAGAGGGAGTGATTGAGGGGGTTTTTAATTCGTGTCTTCTGCCATGCTCTGCTGCAGTGACTGCACTAGTGACTAGTGCTGCTGCAACCCTCCAAAGCCAGTATGGATAATAAGTTAATGACATTGCAATGCATTGTTTATTATATTCATCATGATGCTGATGCTGATATGGAAACCGCCAAGTGCATGGACGATTTCATGCAATCATAGACACATGGCTACTTCATGCAAACCCAACACTGTGCCACTGTGCCAATAGTGAATTTACTGTAGTGTTAGTTTATGAGTTTTGAGAAATGTGAGTAAAAGGAGTGCCAGATTTATAATTCTTTTTGAAAAATTCTAACAATATGATGTAGACACACTGTGTGTGATACCAACATAGTTTTTTATTTTTTTTAATTGAGAATATCTTATATATACTAACTTTTACGTATCAGATTAATTCTTTGAACCGGTTAAAAATAGATAATCTACGTCAGGCTTAGGAGATTCACAAGAAATTTTACCTCTATTGCTGCTTGATTCTAAGAGTCAAACTGAAGACTGAAACTCAAGTGCCTAGATTTACAGCTACACCTCTGAACATCAGAATGAATGACTCTCATCTAAGTGATAGCTAAGTAACAAATGTTCTTATTAGATAGTAGAGGAGAAAAATTCTCTCTCTCTCTCATATATATATATATATTTCATCCATAATTTCATACTCTGCTCATAAATGTTTAGATGACTACTTAAATTTCAATTCAAAAATTCTTTTATATGTGCTTAAGCGATAGTGGGAGAGGGGCTGAGAATCGAATACAAGACTTTAGGTGTAAGAATAAATACTCTTAATTACTGAGCTACAAGCTAAAGTAGCTACTATACATTAATTTCAATAATCAAAATTTAATGAATAATTAGTAGCTAATTACACTAAAGCATAGTTCGAAGTTAATAAATAAGTATCAAACATAATTTTTTATATTGAAAAAAGGATAAAGGAATTCAATTCATTTACCAGATGCTACCAGCTGAATAAGAGGAAAGATACATGGGAATTCCCTCAAGTCAAGCTGAACACATACTTCGAAGCTTATTCCCAGTACCTTAAATTGATGAAAACCATCAATGATCAATCTTGGTAGAGCCAAAAGTTTAATAAATAAATGTTAAGCAAAAAAATTAAAGTAAATAGCTGGAAGTAAATCCACAATCATCGTACTTATGTCAATACCTTCCTCTCGAATTGAGTAACAATAAATATTTTTGTACTGTATTTATGAATCACAACGTAATCTATTTACGAGCAATGTTAGAAGCCATATATTTATTTTATAAATTAATATCACGACTCATCAATTTGTTATGTCATAAAATCTCATCACATGCTTATATAGAAAAACCATATAAATATAAGGTCCATTGATTTTAGGTACCAAATTATAATGTTTTTTCATTTTAACTACCAAAACATTTATGTTATTTTACTTTAGGTACTAAATTTCAATTTAGGTACCAATTTTAAAAAACATAGTTATATCGAACTGTGACTGTCTAACAGTTATAACTTTTTTATTGATTTGTTGTTTTTTCAATATTTGCAAGGCTTAAACTTTAATGTTTAGTCTTTGAATTATATGACTTTATCCCCCAAGCCTAAATAAAAAATATTAAACTTTTAAAAATTTTGAATTTTTATAAGAGTGCGTTAACATGCAGGTACTGATACCACAAATTATTAACCAAAACCACCTAAAGCCACTTTCTTTATTTGCGGGCCAACTACCACAATGCTAATATTCTTTTGCGGACACCACGCCCACTATATCCCCCCGCCACAGTGAAGCCCATCTGCCAGCTTAATGTTTTGACGAAAATAGGGATAACAAAAATCAAAAATACCTGCCGTGTCCTCACCAACCAAACTATTATAAGCCCAAGACTCGAATACACAGCCCAACCAAACTGTACAAGGCCCACCCTATTACAGAAACCGCCTCTTCCAAATAACTGAATGCAAACTGTTTATCATCTCTACTTTTCCGATATCACGTCATCAGAACACAAAAAATTCATGAAGTAAAAATCAAGAACACCACAGCAACTGTTCGTCTGCTCTACTGAATCTGCATAATCCCTTAACAAAACCATTCTATGTTTTAGAATAACAGCATTTTTGTTTGCATTTTGATCTCTGTCACTTCGATCACTGCTGTTGCAGTTTCAGAAAACCTAAAAATCAAGAACACCAGAGCAACTGTTCGACTTCTCTACTGAATCTGCAGAAAGGTAAGCCCTAATCCCTTAACTACACCATTCTATGTTTTAGAATAACAGCATTTTTGTTTGCATTTTGATCTCTGTCATTTCGTACACTGCAGTTGCAGTTTCAGAAAACCTAAAAATAAAGAACACCAAAAGCAACTGTTCGTCTTCTCTACTGAATCTGCAGAAAGGTAAGCCCTAATCCCTTAACTACACCATTCTATGTTTTAGAATAACAGCATTTTTGTTTGCATTTTGATCTCTGTCATTTCGTACACTGCAGTTGCAGTTTCAGAAAAAAAACCCAATTCAATTTGTGGTATACTCTGCAGTTTCAATTCAAAAATGTTGCAGTTTCATTAATAACATGAAAGGTCAATTTGTAGAATAATATGTTATAGTTTCAATTTGTGGTATACTCTGCAGTTTCAGTTGAAAAATGTTGCAGTTTCAATTCAAAAATGTTGCAGTTTCATTAATAACATGAAAGGTCAATTTGTAGAATAATATGTTATAGTTTCAATTTGTGGTATACTCTGCAGTTTCAATTCAAAATGTTGCAGTTTCATTAATAACATGAAAGGTCAATTTGTAGAATAATATGTTATAGTTTCAATTTGTGGTATACTCTGCAGTTTCAATTCAAAAATGTTGCAGTTTCAATTCAAAAATGTTGCAGTTTCATTAATGGTAGCCTAGGATAATTAATTCTAGTTTCAATTTGTGGTATACTCTGCAGTTTCAATTCAAAATGTTGCAGTTTCATTAATAACATGAAAGGTCAATTTGTAGAATAATATGTTATAGTTTCAATTTGTGGTATACTCTGCAGTTTCAATTCAAAAATGTTGCAGTTTCAATTAAACATGTTGCAGTTTCAATTCAAAATGTTGCAGTTTCAATTAACTTTCTCTTTACTATTCCTATGCAGATGACAAAATCAAATGAGAGTCCAACAAAACGAAAGTTCAAAATTGGAGCAAGAAAAAAAGTACCTATAGAAAGGAAGGGAACAAGGTCATCACCAAGACTACAGAAACTCAAGAAAAATGACCAAAGTCAGGAGGGACAAACTCAGGCCGAACAACCTCCAAGTCAAACAAAGATATATGCAAAGAAGAGGCCAGGAAAGAAACAAGAGAGCAAACAAGAAACAGAAATCAAAAAGGAGCACAACAAAAAGCCACAAAAAGTACCAAGAAGCCAAAATCCAGATTATGTCCAGTACAGATCAAACCTGACTGCGTTTCAGAAACTAATGAGCAGGCACATGGAAAAAATTAGAGAAAGAAATGATGTCCAAGAACAGCTGAAGAAAACCCCTTTTTGGAACCTGATAAAGGCTTACATGGATGGACTTGTGGGAGAGGAAGACTGCAAGAAATCAGACTGGCTGATCACAAGAATGATAAAGTGCTTTGATCGAAACAGAAAAAAGTTCAAATTTGGAGACAAATTTGCAACAATTAAAACAAAAGATGTGGCAAATATCTTGGGAATCCCAACCACAGGAAAAGAGAGAAATGAAATACCCAAAACAAAAGGAGCAAGAAGACATAAGTCCAAATTTGTTGAAAAGTACTTCATATCTTGTGACAGAGTGATGAAGACAAATATAGAGAGATCTATGGAGCACACAATTGATGAAAATACAGAAGATGGGGCAAGAGATTATGCAATACTTACATGTCTCCACCTCATATGTACGAGTTTCTTTGGGAATTCAAGTTCGTCAGCTTCATGGACGTTGATACAATGCTGTGAAGACTTGAATAGAATTAGAAACTACAAATGGGCAGAAGGAATCAAAGACTACCTAATCAACTCCATGCAGAGACCAAGGGAGGGAGACAAAACAACTGCAATTGCTGGATGTTCAGTCATAATACTGGTATGAAAAGAGACACTCAAACTAAAGTTTACAATAATTCAAACTTTGAATTTCAATATGTATTAACAATTACTTCGATTTTGACAGTATTGGATATGTGAGAGAACAAACCTCATTAAACCAATAAAAGGGAGGGGGGATGAAACAATACCTGTAGCAAAGTGGTGCCTTGGAACCCTCGCAGAGAAACTGGCATCAATGGAGAATGATGAAATTGAGGTAAACTTATATTAATTTGTACCTGAAACAAAACAAAACAAAAATGCATTACTACTTATCTTATTCTTTCTTTATATAATTAAACAGATACAACAATCAGATGATGATGATGATGATGATGAACAACTGGACCAACAAATGGAAGAGGTTTATGACAGTGATTTTCAATCACAGCCAAAAGCTTGGAGTGCAAAGAGAAAACTAATTGACACTGAAGAGGAAGAACAAGAGTCTGAAAATGAAGAATGTGATCAAGAAATGGAAGAGCAACAAGAGAGTGCAGAGGAAGAGGAGACAGAGACACAAACTCATAATATAGCCATTATTGAGGTGCATGATCCTGAACCATGCTATGAAAACACAGATCATGAATACTTTGATTTTGCTGCAAGTCAGGAGCAAGAAGAAGAACAAACAGAAGCTCAAAGTCATGATGAGGCACAAACTGAACACACTCAACTAACACAGTTTCAGACCCCTCCAGAAAACCAAACTGAAGAAACTCGAGAGGATCAATTTGACACACCTCAAGCAACTCCAATCATTGCAAGAATTCAAGCTCAAGCACCTCAGTCACCTCCATTCATTGAAGATATCACAACTCAAGCAACAAAACCTCAGTCTCCTCCACTGACACAACCTGAGTCAACTACATTCAACGAAGAGACTCAAGCTCAACCACCTCCAGAGACACAACCTCTACCACCCCAACAGAGTCCAACATGTGCTTCATATTCAGCTGCAACAGTCGTTCTTTCATTAAGTGAAACTGCAACTGAGCAACTCAATCTGAGTCAAATGGAAACTCAACAACTCAATCTCAGCGAAACTGAAGCTGACCTGACAAGTGCTCGAATGGAAGAAGTTCAACAGCCTTCATTTGACCAGACTCCCATCAGCCTTCTTTCATTTGACAAGACTTCCATCAAATTGCCTTTATTTGACCAGACTCCCATCAACCTTGTATCATTTGACAAGACTTGCATCAACCTACCTTCATTTGACCAGACTCCTAACACAAATCAAGGAAATCAAGGTATCTTAAATGAGTTGTTTGGTTTGTTATTTTTTTTCACAGTATTTATTCAACCTGCTTCATATTTTGTATTTATTCATATTTATTTGTATTGGTGATCACAGATGAAGGAAAGGATACAACTGAAACTGCAACCGAAACTGCAAGTGATACAAGACCAACCAAATCAGAAGTTCAAGATAACATGCCTCATGATGGTCAGCAAGCAACAAGTGCACATGATGAAGAAAAAGAAGCAGACAAAGTAAGTGATGGTCAAATCCCAAATGGCAACCAACAAGAGTCAGGAAAAACTGAATGGGAAAAGTATTACAGCCAAGAAATAAACATACCTTGGGATAGGATCTTTGATGACATTGTGGGATCTATACCCGAGCAGTTACAAGAGGAGATGGACAACACACAAGAACAAATTTGCAAAAATCATGCAGCAGTGTACATGTGGAAAGGAAGGATGGCCACATTGAAAGATATGCTGTCATCTGCTATAGAATCTTGCATAAGGAAAAACAAGTTCTCCACAAAGCTATTCTACAAGTGTGAAAGGACCAAGAAGAAGCTTAGAGAGAAAAGAAAAAGGTACAAGAATCTGTGGGGAAAATATATGAAGATGCAGGGCAAAGTCAAGTCATACAAGCTAGCAAATAAACTGAAAGATAAGCAGCTTGAAAGATTGAGAAAACTGAATGAGACAATGAATCGAAAGGAAAAGGAAAAAGAATGTGATGAAATGAGAAAGCAGAAAGAAGAAAAGGCAACAGTAAAGTCTCAACGGCAAGCTGAAGAGGACAAACAAAATGAGGCTAAAAATGACCAGCCATCAAGAACAAGAAGCCTGCAGAAAAAAGAATCAACATCACAAAAAGATCATGATGCTGAAAACAACCCTCCAAAAAAAAGAAGAAAAATGGAAAGAAATGAAGAACACAAATCCATTCAAGAATCTGAGTATATTTCTCTAAGTGACAANCTGCAGAAAAATCAACATCACAAAAAGATCATGATGCTGAAAACAACCCTCCAGAAAAAAGAAGAAAAATGGAAAGAAATGAAGAACACAAACAAAATCTAAAAATGACCAGCCATCAAGAACAAGAAGCCTGCAGAAAAAAGAATCAACATCACAAAAAGATCATGATGCTGAAAAAAAACCTCCAAAAAAAAGAA
>QANW01000555.1:1006274-1053824 GCA_003254865.1 Dryas drummondii
GATGCCCCGGCCTTTCAACCACTTAGCGGTAGTCGCCCGAGGCCACCTGGTAGAAACAACTCCAAGAGGGCCAAACAAGTTGATACTAATGATGATAACCTTGCCGATAGTATCAAGTTTCTTTGCCAAGGGCAGAAGGACATAGCTGCTTCACGCGACCGATTGATCAAAGAGCACACCGATTTCAAACAAAAGCAGCAAGATTATGAGGTCATGGGCAAGGACTTCACCAACATGCACGGAGAACAACGAGCGTTTTGGGAGGCACAACAGCGTGAAATTTTGGCGAGGTGGAGGGCAAGTGCTGCTAACGAGGCCAATCAGGGCACGTCAAGCTCGGGAGGGTACTTCCCCAACACTGACTTTTCACAATATGACTGACGTGTCATTGTTTTTCCAACTATTTCTGTCGTGTACTTTATGTATGCATTTTATTATGAATTAAAATAAAATACCCTATTATTAAATATGTCTCGGATTCCTTTACTTTTCCAAGATGATAAGATAGTCTGTTATGACTGATGATAAGATTTTGATTCGTTTAACTTTCCAAGATGATAAGATTCTGATTCGTTTAACTTTCCAAGATGATAAGATTCTGATTCGTTTAACTTTCCAAGATGATAAGATTGCATATTATCACTGATGATAAGATTCTGATTCGTTTAACTTTCCAAGATGATAAGATTCTGATTCGTTTAATTTTTCAAGACGATAAGATTTTGATTCGTTTACATTATCACACCTAGTCTATAAATTTCACCATGTCGTGCCTTCACCAATTCACCCTGCTTAGTAATTGCAGAAAATTCGTTTACACTTTGCTTCAGGATGTCTACCCCGCACGATTATGATTCAGATGAAGAGATGTTTCAGGCACAACTAGACATGTACGATGACCAACTCGCAAATATCACGGCGTGTGCCATGGCTGCTTACCGACGACATACACAACGAAGTGAAAGAAGGCCAATACATGGAGGCACATCCCAACCACGACGATATATCCCTCGAGACCGACAACTAGGCCATGGTCTTATTATGAGCAACTATTTCGACCCTGGAGCAAGATATAATGAAGAGATGTTCCGACGACGCTATCGGATGAAGAAATCACTATTCTTAAAGATGATGCAAGATGTGTGCAACAAAGATGTCTACTTTCAACAAAGACAAGACGCTACTGGAAGATGGGGCTGTACGCCAGAGCAAAAGCTGACTTCGGTCATGAGAATGCTCTTCGCTGGGTACTCGGTTGATGCCCCAGACGAGGGCTTCCAAATTGCCCAAACCACAGTGCTGGAGTCATTCAAGAAGTTTATAAGAGTTATTCCGGAGGTGTACGGAGCGGAATACCTCCGCACACCAACAGTGGCTGATCTCCAACGGCTATTGCGTAAGGCTAAAAAAAGAAGATTCCCAGGTATGCTAGGGAGTTTGGATTGCATGCATTGGGAATGGAAAAATTGCCTAGTAGGAAAACAAGGGGCATATCAAGGCCATTATCACACCCCAACTGTGATATTAGAGGCCGTTGCCGGGTACGACACGTGGATTTGGCATGCCAATTTTGGTTTTCCAGGGAGCAACAATGACATCAACGTATTGGATGGCTCACACCTTTTTGATGATGAGGAGCAGATGCGAAACCATCAGATCAAGTATAAGGTTAATGGCAATGACTACACAATGGGGTATTATCTAGTGGATCGGATCTATCCCAAATGGGCCACGCTTATACAAACAATAACGAATCCGGTAGGAGAGGCAAGTCAGCTATTTGCAAGATATCAAGAGTCCTACCGGAAAGATGTCGAGAGGGCGTTCGGGATTCTGAGGGCTAGATGGGAGATTCTAAAAAAGCCCGCCAGAGGATGGAAAGCCAATGATCTGGGCTATATTATGAAGACATGCATAATTTTGCACAACATGATCATTGAGGACGAGCGTCCAGAGAACGAGGACGATGAATCGGACGATGACATTGACCACGTTCAGGAAAGAATCTCCCGGGCTGTGGCACGGTATGACACTGAACCATATGATGGAGGCCAAAGTTATCAGCCAATTCTTTTAGAGCAACGGCTTTCTCGGGTTAGGTTGATACGGTCAACAACACTCCACCAGCAACTGAAGAATGATTTGGTCCAGCACCTTTGGACGCGAGAAGGAAGTCGTGGCCAAGCACGACGCCGACGCCGGCGATGAACGCCGAAATGTTGAAGATGTCTCCAATACCATTGTGTGTTTGTGGCTGTCGTTTTGTGTTTGTTTGTGATTGTTTTTTGTTTCATTTGTTTATGTTTATTTATGTTTGTCTTAAATTTTTTTGTTTTATGTTGGTGAAATGAAATAAAGGTATTGGTGGAGACAAAATATAGAATTTATATTTTAGGTAAAAAAATTATAAATTCAAATATAGTCAATATTGACCTTATATTAAAGATCTCTTTAAAATAAAACTAATGGTATAATTTTTATAAATATTTAAACTATAAATTATAACTTAACTATAACTTAATATAACTTAGGCTTAATTTAATTATATACAATTACATTACTCTCAGCTCTTACTCTTAGCACCACTGTAGCTTCAGCACATATCACTCTCACTCTCAGAACAAAAAATCACTTTTCAGACCAAAAAATCACTTTTCAGGCTATGTCTTACTCTCACTCTCACTCTCACCACTGTGGATGACCTTACCATGAACTTCGAAGATATCAACTCTTCTATACATTAACGTAACAAATTTGACTGGAACAACAAGAGTATACATGTTGCTTAACAATAACTTAATATGTGAGGAGATAGTGTGATAATAAAAGTGAAGAACATATACCCTTTTTACAACCAAGCTTTTATGATGCATTGACATTAATATGCTGGGAAATTGAAATTAAATTACTAAGATTTTTGGCATTAGTGAGAGAGGCACCTCGAATCACGTGACAATGACAGAAAAAAATGGTGATCCCGAAGTAACGCATCATTGCATATTTGCATGTGCATGCTCATGTGCTCATTAAACGTGATCGACAATTAAAATAATACGATGATTATTATTAATGGTTTCCATTAATATTCGTATTTAATTTTTTTAATTGCAAATCCATTCATTCAGCTGATCAACTGATTATTCTGAAGGTTTTTGGCTGCAGAAGTGATTCTGATTCTCTGAAATACCAAGTGGAATATCAAATATGTACTTAAGAAAAAACAAAAGAAGAAGAAGAGAAAATCACGATAGTATATTAATTGGGCTTTGTCGGTGGATATGGGCTGTGGGCCAGGCTTGCCACCATGTATAATAAAGTGAGATTTTTGTCTTCATCACATGGACTCTGCATAGGTGATAGGAGACACTTCCCTTTTACCAAACGACCCTTTGCATGCAAATGGACTTGCATCTTCTTACGTGTTCTATTTTTATTGGTTGTAATTTCTGAAAAGAAAAATGGTCACGTAGTGACAATGGCGTGATTGCCATAAGATAAGATAGAGATCGATTTGAAACTTTTTTTTTTTGGGCCATTAGAGATTTGAAACAATTTAGAAAAAAACCTACCTATTTTTTATTGTATACAACATGTAAGAAAGACACAAATAGGTCATATGATAGTCACAAATAGGTCATTGATGAAAGTGCATGAAGTATCAAATTTTAATCATAAATACAATATTATAATGGAAAATTTTACGAGTGTGGATACAACATGTTAAGCGGATACATTTTTTATCATTATTTATATAAATTCACTTTTTATCAGAGGATATAGATTATTCACCTCTAAATACGTTTGCTACGAAAATTGTGTCTACACTATATATATATATATAGATGTTCTCTATCACAAAAAGTGAATTGTGTTTGATTAGAAAAAGCAAGTCATATATAACAACTCTTTTCATATAGTTTTGGGGGTGAGACTTAGGAGGGCACATGACTTGGTGAGTAGTCCGTACAATAATTAGTGAGGCAGTGTATGCACATGCACGTACGCCCATATGTGAACTCACATGCCTAGCTTGGGGTTTCTATTATATATATGTAGAGATGATCGAACTCACATTCATGATGATCATGTGCTCATGAAATTCAGAAGCCCACAGAATCATTTAACACAATTCTCAAAATATTAGCAAAAAAGATTTTGTTGACCGTAATCATTTAATAACAAATTGAAGAAAATGTGGACAAAAGGCCCCCGGCTACAGACAAAACCATATGATACAAATTAATGCTACATACATATCTACTCACCAAATATATCCACCTTATTTTGGTTGGGCTCAAGTCCTCATTCTACTAAATTTGTACCCTCATTAATAATTTCAAGAGCTCTTAAATCTTTTAAGAGAAATAAATTAAAAGCGAATACATCCAGCTGAGTGTCATAGAGCAGCTCCTTTTCATCTCACCCAATCCACTCACCTTTAATTGAAAGCCAATTCCTAAACAAAACATGAACAAGTCATAACTCATATTCAATGCAAAGTTTGGACCTCAGAAAGATTTGGGCCAAATCTTTGGATGACAATGGACGTGCCACTAATCGGCCCTAAAGTAATTTTGTAAGCTAATAATCTAAACTTTTCAACAAACGATTATAGCCAAGCAAGGAAAACTTCTCGGCCGGAACTTCTTAATACTTGAACATTAGAAGTTAATCATCATTGAAAAGAAAAGGGTAAATTTTAGCTATGATACTTGAACTTTGGGGGTTGTCCCAGTTCAGAGTATGAACTAGTTTGTGTCATTGTGATACTTAGGCCTCGTTTGAGATTGCGGTGGAAGACTCAAAAGTTGTTGTGAATAACAATTTTCAATTATTTACAACAGTTTTGGTGTTTGGTAAAAAAAAATTATAAATTACTTTTCTCCATAATTCTCAACTTTCTACGACAAAAACAGAAAGCATATTTTTACATGCTTTTGAAAACTGCTATGAATCAAAGCAACAATTTTTTGTAATTATACACAGTCACAACACTTTTACATTAAATTTACTAAACACTTTGATACTGTTTTTTACATTTACACCACTTTTGAAAACATAGTTTACCAAACACTCAATTGCTTTGCTTTGCTTTACTTTCACAGCTGTTAAAGTAAAACAGCTGTTTTTCTTCACAGCAATACCAAACTAACGGTTAAAACTTTGATTTTGTGCCAAATGGTACATGTCCCATTTTTCTTCTCTTGCTCCAATCAAGCCCGTTACGCCTACGGCCCACCAAATTCCTGACTTTCATTTCTATCACTGTGGGCCTCATCATGGGGCGATAAACGACCCGAAAATGCCTTCGTCAAATATCAACCGCCAATTTCCCAGTTCACAAAAAAATCAACTACCAGCCAGGCAGCCACAGCCATGAACTCCAAACCTCAAACCTTCAAGTCCAAGCCACTCACCACTCACCACTTACAAAACCCCAAATGGCGATGTGTCTCGCCTTCAACACCATTCCCTTCAAACCCCACTTCATCCGCACCGCCAAAATCACCTGCTCCTCCGTCACCTCCCAATCACAGCTCGCCAAGCAAGACCTCCTCAGCCTCATCTCCGACCAGGACCGAGGCCTCAAGACCCAGAACGACCCGGAAAAGCGAGCCTCGATCGTCAAGGCCATCGACGCCTTGGCCGCTCTGGGCAGAGATAGCGTCACCACCGGTACCTCACTCTCGGCCACGTGGCGGCTGCTCTGGACCACCGAGAAGGAGCAGCTCTTCATCGTCCAGAACGCGTCCTTGTTCGGAACCAAAGCTGGCGACGTTTTGCAGGTCATCGATGTCGGCGAAAGGGTCCTCAACAATGTCATCACTTTTCCTCCAGATGGGGTCTTCTTCGTTCGCTCCGATATCGATGTTGCTTCAAAGCAGAGAGTGAATTTTAGGTATTGATATTGAACTTCGAATTTCAATGTATATATGTAACTGTGAACACAAAAACAAATTTGCAAACTTGGTATTAAAGAAAAACTAATTGGAAATTTTGGGAACTTTATATATATTTTTTCTCTGTATCAATATTTATATTTTTTCTTTTTTGGGTTTTAATGAATGATGCTGGTTGTGTTAGATTTACAAGTGCGGTTCTACGAGGGAAAAACTGGGAGATTCCGTTGCCACCGTTCGGGCAGGGTTGGTGAGTGCTTTGTTTTGTGACATTAATCAATAACAAGTAATTGCTGGTTGTATAGCACAAATGTTATAAATTTCATATGTACTGTGGCAACCTTGCAGATATTCTCTCTGATTGTCAATGCCTTTTTATATTGCATCTTTAACCTTGAAACTTACTATAATGGGTTGGCATCAATCTCATGAAGGCATGATCAACTGATTTTAGAGTCTCATTAGTTACCTTGTTAAATCAGTGTTATCCATGGTTGTCTCCACTTGATTTTAGAGTTTCATTAGTCCTCATGATATTTCTGTTTATGAAAGCTAACTTCTGATAGCTGCTTCTCGTTTTAGTTTAGTCTCAATTTTGGAAATGATTTTCACAAGTTGCTTGGTTCGATTGGAATACAGTTGGAAAGTCCCTCTTTGTTTTTCTGTATTTTGAATTCTCATTCATGGGCTTTGAGGTGCGGCTTAGAGATGCTTGGGAAAAAGATGTAGGCTTCCCCTTTAGCTTGGGATTTTATACAAAGGAGTATTGATGGGGATCCATTTTGCTTGGTATTGAGGAAGTGGGTCTGCTTGTTCATCTATGGAACATGTGAGTGTTCCGGGTGTTTGAATCCTGCCTCTTGTTGCGCTTCTGAATGAATGCTCTTGTTATTTGGGGAAGGTTAGCTTTTGCTTCCCGAGTGATAGATGAATTTAAACTACCTGGAAGCCTACTCCATTTATGAAACAACAGCGTGATTGGTGTGATTAATGGCCCAAGAGTATTGAATTTTTTCACCTTTGTGAACTTTCAGAACCTTTTAGTTACCATCAAATCAGGTTGTTGGTTTGTACTTTCAGAAACTATTTGTTGCAGATCATCTAGAATTTGTTTAGGCCCTTGGTCTAAGTTGTGTGACTAATTGTGGAATTCAGCTTTATTGTACAGCAAGGATTTGCTAAACACTCATTTTCTGAGACCATTGGTTGTAGGGCAATGATTTTATTTTTCCCAAGTGATTCATAATTACTTCTGGTAAAAAGCTGCCGATTCAACTCTTGAATTGTTTATTTATCAAAATAGAAATAAAGAAATGTGAATACCTTGGAACCTGGCTTATTTCTATTTACCCATGAAAGTTAGAATAGGAACACATGTGATAGGAAATATTACCTGCCAAGAAGTCATCTTTACTGTACAAAATCTAATGCTTCTAGGTGCCATTTAACATTTTTGAGGCCTGTTTTTTTCTGCTCCAGACAATTGGAGGAAATTTTGTTTATAATATGGAAAATATTTTTTGCATTTTTATTCATGTCTTTGGAATCTGTAAAGACATTTCATGTCTTTCTTGCTATCTCATCCAACATCCTTGCTAACTTTTTCTGGAACTGCTCCATGCCTTCTTATGGTTTTTTGGTTTTGCCTCCAAATGGTAAGGAATGGATTTGTTGGACTTCAATCATTGTAATATAGTACATTCAGTCATTTTTATAGTATGGTAAACTATTGTTGGAGATTATTCTTTGATGGAAAAGGTGCCGGTTTTGAGATTAATTCTTCTGTGTATATGTAGTATGTTGTTTATCAACTTTAGAGAAAATGGAAGGGCCATTGATAAACAAACTGGTTTTGAGATGTTTTCTCTTATTTTCCATTACTGACTTTCATCTTTGTATTTTTAAGATAAATCTTGTTCGTCACTTTTGATTATGTTGTCTCCCTCTCGAAAACAAACATGTGCACAATTGAGCATATCCACATGCCTGCATGCATCCTCTTGTTTCACTATAACGATATACTGATATTAGGGTAGGTGCCTCCTTTATTTTGACTTCTGTGTTTGAATTTATATGGTAAGGAAATCTTGTTTTATATAGGTTTGAGTCTGTGTACATTGATAACGAGATTCGAGTTGTGAAGGACATCAGAGGAGACTATTTGGTTGTCGACCGTGCTCCATATACTTGGACAGAATGAAGAGATAAAGTTTTCCATTGGCTTCGTTGTTGCTATTAGTGGGACATTATGTGAGTTCACTTATTCAAAAGCCAATTATTTGTTGATCTCTGAATGTTACTGCTTTCTCATAATATTCCAGATCTGACCTATTTGCATAATTTTGGTTTGTTACTTGCAAATTTAGAGGATGTTTTGAAGAAAAAATCACTTTCTGGTGTGTCCTGCCCTTTAAACATATCTTTTACTTTCATTTTGCTCATGATGTTTGTTGAATATCATATAACATGTTTGACACTGGCATTCTCTACCCTTGGTTCGACTACTATCCTTTGTGGTTTTTATTTATTTTTGCACAACTAAATTTTTGAACAAAATGATAGAAAGAAAAAAACACCCGAGTTTCTGTGCCTTTGAACCTGTATTATCTAGATGACAATCTTAGAGTTGCAAAGGACATCATGGAGATTACTTAATTGTTGATTAGGCCTCCTTATATTTGGAAAGAGTGAGGTGCAAGGACTTGGTACTTTACCAAGCCTCCAAATTCAAATATCTTTATTCTAAATCCAAAGTAGGGTGTTCATCTAACTTAAGTTTGTTAAGTGCTTTAAAGTAGTCCTTTTTATTGGGTCATTTTACCTCTCCCTCTTTTATATTATTCATAAATTAGTCATCTGTATCTATCCATAATGTAATCGTCTACTATTTTGTTTGAACACAGACTTTTGTGAGAGTGGTTGAATTTGGAGGCTAAGATAATCTTATTTAACATCCCACCGAAGTAAAGAGTGAAAGAGGAGATGATGTAAGCACAAGAGCAAGATCAGGAAAGCAATATAAAAAGGTGATTAAGCATTAATTAGTACCTACGCGTGCAAACTGCAAGTACCGCTTCCCATGGCTTTGCTTTGGATCATCACTTCTCCCCTGTGGTTGTGGATTGGCTTCTTCTTGTTTATGATTTCCCCAATCTCTTTTTATAATTATATTTTGTGAGGTTGTGAATTTGTCACATCACATGACAACAAGAGGATAAATCTTTTTTGAAACCTATAATAGTTGTGAATTGTGATATTTTGGTCGCGTTCGGCTCCAAAGCATAAACTTACTGGATTCTATACTTAGGGTCGGTGGAGTTTTTGAAATTAGCTCGAGTGGTGAGAGAGAGAGAGAGTGCGAAAATGAGTTGACTCAATTTAAGAGAGTGCGGGAATGAGTTAACTCAATTTAAGTCAATGGTGAAATTCGTATAAAAAATTTAGTGAAGTTTCTAGTTTTAGAGATTAGAGACCTATGACAAGAGTTTGATTCCTATCTTTTTTTTTTTTTGGGCAAATGAGTTTGATTCCTATCTTAACTAAAAAAGTACAACAATTCCAAAATGGGTGTTTATATTTTCACTCCCTGTTTTATTTCTATACCCATTATTAAATTTGAAAAAACTATAAAAATACTTTTCTCACCTTTTATTATTCCTATAATATCCTTTAATATACTAATTCAAACACCCATCTACTAAACATTTTTCCCACCCCCTTTAACTATTAATCCACCCACCCATTTTTTTCCAAATAGCAAAAGAATCCTATACCCATCTTATAATTCATCCATAAATTTCCAATTAAATTCCTAAAATTAATATTCAATTTCCAAATCAAATGAAACACTAAAATAAAATGAATTCTTGATCTAAAACTATAAATAAATAAAAAGGGCTTAGGGGAATAATCATACACTTTAATAGATGTATGTGCATTAATCAAATAGTATCATCGATTTTAAGTTTTGGTGACATAGTATAATTAGGGTTTAAGGAAGAAAATAATTATAAAAAAAGGAGGGTGGGTAGGACGATTGTTAAGGAGGGTGGGTGGTTGAGTTAATGTATCAAATAATATTATATGAATAATGAGAAGTGTGAAGAGTTTATATATATATTTTTAAATTTAATTGTGGATGTAAAAATAAAGTGGGTGGAGAAATAGAAGAGGGGTCGAGAGTATAAGCACTCGTCCAAAATAATCAATCCAAGTTTGAATTTCAAAAAATGAGAAAAAATATCTTAAAAAAGAAAAAGAAAAGAGGAAGTTGCTTATAATTGGAACTATCTGGGTCACAAAGATGGCCCTAGACTGTATATAACAAGGTAAGAATTGTTATTTAGACCATTTTAATTGAATAACTGATTATGTATTGTACTATATTTCAATAGAGGTCTGTATAGGTGGACATTATTTCTATTAGAAAGATAATACACCATATAGTCCAATTAGTTTTATTCGGTTAAATAACACATGTAGTTTGTTTGTGTTTTCATTTTTCTCTATAGTTTAAAAACATACATATTATAATACAATTGTTGCATTGAAGCTCAAATTCCTAACGTGTCAATGAAATGGATGGAATATTGAAACAAAATTTTTTATGAACCAGAAAAATCTCTTCCAAATTTATGTTTATGGTGAGTTGTTGGTTGGGAGGTTTCTAAAGACACGTGAAAGGACAAAAGTATCCCTATTCATGACAAGCAGGCGATGACCACGTCATCATCCTGTCTGTTTCATTGAAGAGTTCAAAGTTTTAGGCTTAATTGTAACCTAATGTGAACTACAACAATATGATTATAAGATTTTACACTATAACAACTAAATTATAAATCTTAGCAAATTAAATGGATCAAAAGTGTCATTTAGTCTATATTTTACTTTGATCAAATATGTTGACCGATTTTTTTTTTCATCTGAGAAGAAAATTATGGTTAAATACTTAAATCTACGTGAATTGTTATCAAACATCATTGTTTGAGTAATTCAGTTAAAAAGTTATATAATTATTCTCGTTGCACCCAAATTTCATCCTCTATCTCCCTAATATAAAAATATAAAAAAACCTATGTTGATTGTTTGTCTTCTTTCATGTGGAGTAGACCGGATTGTTGGGAATTCTTACAAGTCGTACACAAAATCTTGTCGTACCCAAGTCTTACCTCACCCAAATCTTGTGAGCCCCACGGTTTGGTGTGAATCACATGTAACGTGGGCCATGGGCCCAAATTGATCATGAAATTACATAATATAAAGAACAGTCAGGTCAAAATCTGATGGTGGATGAATATGCATGCATGGACCCTACTACTTGTACTACTAGACTAGTACTACTATTAAACCCTAAACTCTATAGTCTATACTCTAAATCTCACTCAGTGTATATATAATTTTTAAAATCTCAAGAGATATATGTGAAAAGATGATAAACCTCATAGGGTATAAGTATAATTATTTCTTCTATTTTCCCCATAAATGGAAAATGGTGCTAGCTCTGTACGGAATCCTCTCCTCAAATTGCATAGGCAAAAACGGTAATGAGGACTGAAAATGTGAGAAAATTTGTGTATAACTGTAATAACAGTAATAATATTAATTCATGTACGTATTATAATATAAGTAAATGATGTATTTTATATTTTTAAATTATAATATTAGTAAATATATGCATATTATAATATAAGTTGTTTATAACACTATATGGCAGTGTTACCACCATACTAAAAAATTACTCGAGAATTTGAGATTGATGGTTCTCAAAAAAAAAAAAAAAAAGCCTTCTTCTTATGGCTTTATATATTTTATGTGTTTATATTTATTATTAAGTGTCTAATACACTTATACACGATAAGAAAAATAAAATACAACAAATATATATACCCAAAACATAAAAGTTCGTCATAATCAAAATTCAAAAGTACTCGAGAAAGAATTACAGTTGAGAGAAATAGGGATGAGATGGAAATAGTAGCGGATGGATGAATGATGATGGATGTGGAGCCCTTAAGTGGGCATTTGGGCCCTCCATGGATAGGGCCATTTTTCTTGTGATCCATACATAGTTGGTTCCCTCTTGGAAGAGACTCCATTTTCCACATGACAGTTGTACTGATATTGCAGATCCACCAAAGACCTGAGTTTGGATGTATTGCTCTCAGCCTCTCAAGCAAGTACGGTTGATTCAACTTCAGGCTATGTCAATGTGTTTGGATGTTAGATTTCAGGTTGTACAAGATCGATTTCATAACTTAGTTGGTAGTTGGTAGTCTGCTACCTACATTTCTCTTTTAAAGAGTAATGTTATGATATATATCCTCATTTCTAAAAATGTTACATCTGCAGGCAATGATATATATCCTCCTTTGTGTTCATTTCATGGATAAATTTTCAGGTAATATAACACCATAGTATGTTGATGTGGTGTTACACATCTATTAGAATTATAACATGTATACAATCAGTAATATTTAAAATCATAAACTTTAAACTCTTACCCTATATATTATAATATAAATAAATATGTAACACCACATCAGTATGTCACATAATATTACTGTTACATTAAAAATAAATTTCATTTCATGTAGTCTTATCACCTCTTTACTAGGGGTGGGCGCGGTGCAGTTTGGCCTGGTTCACCCCCAAAACCGTGCGCTGCACCGGACGTTCCTATATGGTGCGATTCGGTGTTAAAAACCGAAAAGGGAGAAGAAAAACCAAACCAAACCAAACCAAATCAAACTATTCAAAGTGCGGTACGGTTCGGTTTGGTTCCCCACTACGGTTTTGGGTTTAATGAATTATTATTTATATTGGCATTTTTGGGGAGATGGAGATTTCGTTTGGGGTTTGGACAAATTTGGGTTATAAGTTATAATTATATATAAGATTATATATAACTATTATAGAGTAATGAGTATAGTATATATATAACTATATACTACTATAGTATATACTAGTATACTACTATAATTATATATTACTTAAATAGTTATATATAACTATTGTAGTATGTATACAACTATATACTAAGTTACTAACTATATAGTTATATATAACTAACTATAGTACTAAGTTTATATATAACTCTATATGTATAAAACATTATTATATAGACTATAGACTATAGAGTATATAAAAATAGAATATATTAATTTTATTATATAAGATATAACTAAAATTATATACTAAAACATTATTATATATATAATATTAAACTCATAGGGTTATATAAAATATATTTTAAGGTCAAAAATAAAAATGTATAAAATGTGTATAAAAATATATAAAATGTGTACAAAAATGTATAAAATGTGCACAAAAATATATAATTATATTTTTTAAAAATTACACGGTTTGGTTCGGTTTGGTCCGGGTAAAATGAGCATGAAACCGGAACCATCCATACATAGTTTGGTTCAGTTTTCTCTTACAGTGTTGACTTTTTGGTTAATTCGGTGTTTTTTCGATTTTTTGACGATTGGTTTGGTTCGGTGTTTCGATGCGCCGTTTATTATGCCTACCCCTACTCTTTACGAGAATGCAAATAGCTCCTATGTAGATGTTATTTTGCACTCCCACACGTGAGTGAATTGTGAGAGTTATCAACGTTTTCATAATTGTGTAGAATGTTTAAAATCCAAAATAAATAGACAAAATTAAGAGATCGAATCCAATCTAATCAAATTTTAATTGGAATTTCTATTTAATTAGATTGGGCTCTTATTTTGAAAACCATTGTAATTGGATTGGTTTACAGTTTTTTGAGTATCAAAAACCGACCCAAACCGAGTTGATCCAATTAGATTGCTTTTAATTAAAATTCTATACCACGTCTCGTGATGTGATGAAATTTTATGTTATGGTAGGGTGGTTTACAATTTTTAAATCGTTATAACCTTATATAATATGATAGAACTGTGTAACTTAATTTAAATTTGAGCCATTACAATGTTTATTTTAGTTGACTTGTATTGTAATCCAAACAAACCAAAGAAACCCCAATCATTCAAAACAAGAAAACAAATAAAAAGCTCATTAGTCAAAAGAATTCAAGCATGCCTGAAAATAAGCAATAAAATGTTGAAAAAACTTGAGTAATATTGTTTTTTAATAAGGAAAAATCAATGAGTTAAAAAAGAAGTACGCAAGATGAATACGATAGGATGATAATGTCGTTTTTTTATTGAGAGAAATGGTAATATATAGAAGCACTCTTAATATATTCAGTTATGAACTCAAATATATATCTTTCAGAATATGAGTTAAAGTGCACGAATTTATTTATATAATTGTCAATTCCAACGACTATGATTTTTTTCTCTTATTTAAAGTGGACGAACCATATTCAAACATAAGGTTTAGAATATTTAGCCTAACCTAGCTTGTTTTATGAGCGATTAGTTTCAGCTTTCAAATCTACAAAAGAAACTAGTACTTTTGTTCAATTTATTTGAAGACGTTTTAGTTTGAATGGCCTCTTATATAAAAACAAAAAATCTTAAAAATAATAAATGTAATATAAAATGAGGTTATATAAAAGAAAAAGAATAAGTTTTCAACCAAAACGGATGTTCCACCATTTTAAGTGTCTTTTTACTCTTGATTTCCTTATGGGATGTCTTTTCACATGACATTCATTCTAGTGATGGATGCATATGTATATTTTTAAGAGATAATGAGACTTAGGTTTTTTTTAAAAATAATTTTTAAATGGAGACTAGGAGTGTTTTAAAATTTATAAGAAAATCTTTTTAATTCATAATAAAGTCCTTCCCCAATTTGAATGGTATTTCTCCTTTTAGGAAGTAGAGTGGGCTTTGTAAAAGCTGCATGTTAAGTTTTAACTCTAAGATTTTGGACGGAGTCCAAAATCTTGGAGTTAAAGCCTAATATAAAGCCGTCAAAGAAAAAAAATAAAAAAACTTAATTAAAAACTCTAAATCACTACCGGTCTTAATCTAAAAAAGACTCATAAAATGGAATAGACTCTAAGTCTCCCTATTTTTAATCCAAAAATAATAAAATGGAGCTTTTGGATTTGTAAATTAAGCAATGATTTTTTGTTTTTCTAAGAATTGAGAAAGAAAAGATTCAAAAGAAAATAGTGAGGTGTTTACATCACGCTAGTAGCTAGTTAGTACGTAGTTGGCTTCGAAATTCCACATCTAATAGCGACATTAACCTATATTTTATGTAAGGCTGTTGTCATTCACCTCTTTACTCACGCATGGTTTCACTACTCAGTCCCACAATTTTTCCTTTTAATTAAAAAAGAACTTAATTTACACAACTATAATTTAAGCTCAACATTCTTAAAATACTCCAAAACTAGAAATTTAAACCCTTTATTTTTTAAATTTGAAAGACAAAGGTGGCGACCGCCATTGCTATCCTCCGAAAAGAGGAATGAAGCCAACCATAGGTTGGGCTACACTGAAACTTAGGGGTGAGAGGATAGGGGGTGAGGGTTATGTGCTAAACTAGGTAAGACTGTAAGAGTAAGTTTTTTTTTTTATAATATGAGTTTTTTTAATCTAGTGGTATTTCTTCTATAATATTGATTAATGTTACTGAGATATAAAATTTGAATTCCCCTTTCATCGGTTAAAAAAAATGGGGAGTGCTAAAACCCCTACAATCCTTTTAAATGCTTTCGTCAGTACTAATGGAGAAACCCTTGCAATGTAAGGATGCCTTAATGCATCAAAGGATCATATTGCAAATTATAGTATTGTAATAAGTGTTTATAAGGATTTTGAACCTCTACTTTTATTGTCATTAATTTTGAGATAGCGCGCTAGATATTTAAATTTCCTTTAACAACAAAGAATGCAACAAGTGGGGTGTTACCAAATGCCCTAATGAAAACGCTTAATCTTTAAACTCAAAATAATATACATAAATACAACATCAATATATAAAAACAATGATCAGCATAGGATCGATCTTATTAACTTTGAAATGTAACATAAAAAATGTAAGTTTCTATTGCCACATACACGTACGAACGTGTCATGCAGTCATAGACACATAAGAAAACATGATAATCTGTCATTAGGGAGCGTAGGCACGTAGGTGGGGGGTTGAAAGTGTGTGTGGAACTGAAGAATGTCTGCGCAATGGAGACTGTAGAATTGCCCAGACCACAATATCAAATATGAAATATGAAGGTTTCTGGTGCAAATCTGAGGTGGTCCCAATGATCTGATTCATTCATGGTTTAATTTCTAGGGGTCACCAAGGCAATTAAAAGTGGTTCTGCCAATGTGTCTTGCTTTTGGGAAACACTTGAGTGTGCTTGACGTACTCCAAACTTTTCCCTTTTGTTTGTCCACTCTCTCCCTTTTCGATTAATTGACTTCTAAGTTTGGGTCGTTTTTACCGCAACTGATTTTTTTAATTCTACAATTCATATCATATGTTATGTTCAATTGTTCATATATCGAGTTCGGTCATTTGATAGTTTCATCATATTTAATCTTCCTTTTGAAATGTTATTTGTTTACATGAAATTATGGTATTCATATTTTCTTATATGACAAATGATAGGATGTCCACTATGATTTTTGTTGGAGAGACTTTTGAATAAGTCAGTCGTGCCACGTGTATGATACTATTTTCAATAATACATTGATATATGATCGAGCTCATTTTAAATAAAGTTTATGAATGTTTAAAGTAAATAATATACATGGCGTCCTAATACTAAGTAGTCATACCATACACCTAGTAATTAGGCAATCCTACTCAAGAGTTTCTCTTTTTGTTGGGGCATGTCTTATATCAAATGACATGCTTGAACAATTTGGCTATTTGATTTTACAAAAATGCCCTTAATAAAATCCAAGGTGGATGCCTTGTAACATGCCATGTAAGAAAACACATGGGTCTCATAGCTTCCATGCATGCAAATAACTTTTTTTTTTTTTTACAAAAGTATGCAAATAATGTTTGACATGATGAAAAATTGTTGTAAATGACCTTAACATTACGTGGTGGCATGGTGATATGGTGCTACTAATTTATTTAAATTATAACACGTATATAATTTTTAAGGGTATAATTTAGAATTTAAGGTTTTAAATATTTAATAATTGTACACGTGTAATAATTTAAGTGAATCATTAACACCATATTAGTATGTCATGTAGTGTTATAGTCACATACAATAATTTTTCTGATATAAGAGTTAAACATGCAGTGTCAAACTCACCGAGAATATAAATTAAACAACAAATCTAACAATCTAAACTTAGAGGGTGCATGCAAAGTGCAAATACCCTAAATAATAATTTAAATTTACAGTCCAATAATAAAATATTATTACTTGTACACAAGGGTTTAAATTTCAAAGTTTTGTCGAAATTTAGCGAAATTTTCACGAAACTTCGCTCACTTACCCAATAACCCAGACCAACTTACCTCACCTGCACAGTCGCAACTCGCACGCCTCTCTCGATCTCAGATCGGGGAGGGAGAGAGAGAGATCGAGGAGGGACTTGGGAGAGAGAGTGGAGCTGGAGAGGGAGGACTGGAGGAGAGAGAAGAAAGAGATTTGATATTATGTCATATGCTGACTTGCTGAGTGAGTTGCATAACAATGGTGGCTGGGAGATAAGAAATGAAAAGGAAGAAACTGAAGAAGAAAGGTCACGGGATGGAACTATGGAAGCCAGGAGGGAAAGAAAAAAAAAGAAAAGAAAAGAAAAAGAAAAAGGAAGAAAAAGTCAAAAAGGAAGAAGAAAGGTCACAGCTCACGCCGTCACGTGGAGAACTGGAAACCAAGATTAGGAAGGAAAGAAGAAAAAAAGAAAAGGAAAGAAAATGAAAGAAAAAGAAAAAAAAAAGAAAAGAAAAAAAGAGAAAAAAAAAAAAGGTTTAGGATCGATTAGGGTTTGAGATCTTTGGGCAATTGGAAAAAAAAAAAAAAAGATTTGAGGTTTCGTTTGATTCTTTTGGAATTTCGTTTAGTTATCTTTAAACTCTAAATCATAATACATTTCTATATAAAAAATAATTAAAAATACTCTAAAGGGCATAAATCCTAATAGTTTATATTATATCTTAAAAAATATAGAATATATAGGATTTAATGTAATATTATGGCATATAAAGTATTGGGTTTAGTGTATACATTATAGAGTATAAAAAATATAGTAATTTTATTTATTTATTATATTAATTTTATTTAACAGTATTTGCTTTCAGCGCGCAATATATTCATCACATATCACATGAAATCTACCATATAATTTGGTTTCTTCAATATTTTTTTATCAATGTAGTAGATAATATGTTAAATAAATATATGGTAAAGTTTCATTCAAAATTTCCGTATTTTGATAGCAATTTTCGTTGTTTCCGTCTAATTTTTGTCGAAATTTAAAAATTTTCGAAATTTTCGTCGAAATTTCCTCGAAATCCGAAATTTTATTCCTTGCTTGTATATAGAGAGTTAATTTTTCTGAAATAAGAGTTAAACATGCAGAGTGAAACTCACGGAGAATATAAATTAAACAACAAATCTAACAATCTAAACTTAGAGGGTGCATGCAAAGTGCAAATACCCTAAATAATAATTTAAATTTACAGTCCAATAATAAAATATTATTACTTGTACATAGTGTGATATTGTTGTAGAAAAAAATTTACCTATAACAGAAATATGGGCTGACTTGGCATCCCATGAAATAAGTTTTATTTTGAAATTGAAAAAAGTTTTATGTGATGAAATATAAAAGCATATATGCCATCATATTATTAAGTTGGGATACCAAACCAACTATATCTCGGTTAAGAGAAGTTTCTCTCACTGTTATAATATTCAAGATATTATTTCTTCTTGCAAAAAAAATATGCAGTTCACTAAAGCTAGCTGAACGGAAGTGAATTTTATAAAAATTTAAGACTAATATGTGTGGGTACGTCATATATATGAATTAATTTTTAGCTAATTTATAATATATATACATACAAAAATGATTACTCGCTCACCATAGAGCGTGAAATTCCCTGCTCACCTAACCATCTAGCAACGAATTTTAATAATCGAAACCGTCCATATTTTAGACTATCATTCAAAGATCACCTTTGCAAAAAATCAGCTAAATCAGAAACTGTTTAACCGGTGTATTACTGTCAACATCATTTCAACCTAATGTGACAAATTGTATTTGTCTGCAAAGTTTGGAGGACCAAACAATTATCGATTTGGTTATTTTTTTATAGAGACGACCCTTAAAGATGGACCTAAAAAATGGATAGTCCCGATCATTAAATTCCCCGCTCTGTGGTGAGTGAGAAATTCTCCGCTCTATGATGAGTGATTGATCATTACTGTATATATATATATATATATATTAAGACCATATGAATTAAACATGAACATGTATGTATGAAAGATCACCCGTTGGACCCACATTTTAAAATTTCCCAAAACACACTAATTTTAAGGTTTAAGGTTCAAATTTTTCTTTTGACATCCAAACCTAAGATTTATGAGTTAAACTATAAGCATTTAAAATGACTTATACATCATAAGGTTAACAATCAGTCGGACAAAATATTATAAAATTTTGGAAAAAATTTATCTATTTCCATGTTGTAGTGATGTGACATTCTTTGAAGAGAGAGATAGAGAAAAAGAGTCAGAAAAAGAGAAAGAGAAAGAGAGTGAGAGAAAAGAGAGAACAGAGATGGTGAGGATACTATGTGGTATCACATGAAGGAATATATAAATTCTTTTCTAAAAATTTAGCTTGATGTTCGAATTAGCTAGTCTTGTGATCACCAGAACGGGTATGAGATCCTACCAAAAGAAACAATGAACACTTGATTATATATATAATCTTATTTAAGGAATTTTCTGTGGGGCTTAGTTTAGATTGTATTTCAAGTTTCAAAATTGTGAAATTTTTTAGATGTGACGGTAATAATGTTATGTAGTGTTATCAATCTACGTGTTATAATATATGTGGACAACAAATTTATTCTTTTAGGGTATAACATTAATAAATATACACATGCTATAATATAGATTGCTTCATAATGTACATTATGTGACGGTATTACGGTCATACATAAAACTTACTCACAAACCATTTTTTTTTATTAGTCTTCATTTAATGATCCTCCTTGCAAAAAATAAATCAAAACCATTAAATCGTTTCTTATATGATTATCATTTTAAGTATTTATAAAAATTTTGTATTTGACAATGCCACCTCACATGCCTGCTGAACATGTTTATCGATCTCGATGGTGGTAGTGGTTTGATAAACTATATCGTTTGGTACGTATATATGTTCCCACCAACCCAACCATTTTTCCCTAACCATAGTTTACCTCGTACTATACTTTTACTCTCTTATCATTTCATTATCTTAATTTCCTCGCTAGATTCCACCTTCTTGCTGTTGAGGATGATGATGATTAATTATGATCATATTGGGCTTTTTTTTTTCTTTTTTTTAATGGCCATGACCATATTGGGCTTAAATTTCAATATAAATAATTTGATGATTAACTATAATTATGATGACAAATAACTAAACATTCACAAGAAAATTAAGCTACGTTTTGGAGGGATATTGGGATGATAATAATTACAGCCTGAGTTAGTTAAGAATGATGGGTAAGTTTGTGTGTGATGACAACATTAATATTAAATCAAGCCGCCCAAGTTCCCTACTCCACAAGGGATTGAGGGAATGGTAGCTTTGCCAACCCACCTATGCTTCTATCGTCTCCGTTGCAATCATCGGCATCAGCATCACCATAAAACCCAACCACTTAATTGTTTCCCATATATATATATTCAGCATATGTAATGTAATTTAGGCATCAAATCTTTAGACTTTAATCCATTGTGTAAAATGTTCTCTTGTTAAATTAATAATTAAAATTCACAATCTAACTAGTAAGAAAACATTTCCAACGTTAATTAAGCCTATAAAGAGTATTTCGATCCATATCGTAACAATTTGAAAAAGTTTATTGGTGCTTCTCAATTTGCTTCTTATACTCTTTTAAAATTAACATATGAAAAAGAGATGTTGTCGATAGCCTATTTGGTAATTAAGAGAACATTACATACCCTATTATAAAAAAGAGCGCTAAAATCTTGAGATATAACTCAAAATTACGTATGGATAAGGAGGTGGAGTACATGCTTTCTTAATTTATATTGTTTTAACCTAAAGATCATTTTTCATAAACCTAACAGCGTATACTCTCAGAAAGTATCTACTAATATAATAGTCCCACTCTCACTAATTGCATTTAATTAACATTTAATGTAGCCATCAAACTTTAAGACCAGCTGTTCAAATAAATCTAATAAAAAAATTACTCTTTGGAAAGGTGGTTCTATTAATTAGCACCTAACTCTTAACCTTCTTTTCTCAAAAAATAAAACAAAAATCTTAACCTTCTTTATATAAAGAAAAAAACTACATTTTATCTTATAAAATAAAACTATATTTAAACCATATTTATTAATTATATATTTTCACCGTACCTTATTTCAGGTAGTATTTCTTTGTTTTTTGTTTTTTGTTTTTTTTTTATTATTATAGGGGAAGGGGGAGCTTTTGTCTTCGGTTAACTAGGCCAACCCCAATTCATATTTCTTTCTTTTTTGTTGAAAATATTTCTAAGTTCAAATCCTTCATATCTAAATAAAAAGTACATATTTAAATAGGTTTTATGATGTGGCTAATAAATGCATGTTTAATAATATTAATTAAATGCTTCAACTTCCTGGCCCAAAAAAAAAAAAAAAATAAAGGCATTAACTATTATGCTAAGTTTTTGAATCCTAACTAATGCGATAATATTTTATTTGTTTACAATTAAACTCATTCTGAGTTTCATGTATTTATAATAAGTAGAAAAAAGTCGATAATAAGATATAAAGAATAGTTGATGCCTTTAGTCTTATTGTTGTCATTTTTCTTTTCTCATGCATTTGAAGAGAAAAATAGAAAGTGGGATATGAGTATGATGGGAAGAAAGATAGGGACAAAGGTTTCTCAAAGTTATTAATTTCTTAGAAGATGGATAAGTAAGAATAAATTTAAGATTTGTACAACATAAAATATTAGGTGACAGTAGAATCTCCCTTAAAAAAGGGCAATGGCTCTTAGAGTCTTAGCCCCAGTAATTGGAGGCCCAAACCGGTACTCGCACGTAAAATCCCGAAAGCAAAAGCAGAGCAAAAGAGATATCTGGCCCCACACACGCAATGCTTATCAGTTGCTCATTCCCATCAATCCTGGCCGTCGGATCAATCCTTGTTGGCCGTCTGATCATGGTACTGTTTCGTATATTTTGTCATTGAAAGTACTGTAGTAGACTCGAGCAGTCGGTCATCACAATTCCTAAATTTTCCAGCACAAGTGAGTTATTGACAGACATATCCCCAACCTTTGACCCTTAAGTTGACTATTGTAGAGCATTCACTATTTACCCTTTATTACCACGCTGCAATTTTTGGGATTGCCACCCTCGTTTCTCCAAAAGCGCGTGGAATCACTCTCCAGTTTTATGACACCCGTGCTTGTGACTTGCGAACCCTTGAACTTTAGCAACAAATTGCATGTAGTACTAGTACTTTGTGATTTGATTATTCTTTCAATGTTATTTATGTGATTTTAGTGGTATCTCTATGATTGATATTCGTTACAATTCAAGGATAAAGTCCAATTTTTGTTCAGTTCTCGACTAGTTTATTATCATATTTCGTTTTATATAGTTGTGGTGAGATGGATATAAAATTTGACTAAATTACATGAAAGCAAAATAACACTTATACCACCATTGCAAGTGACGCACAAATGAGCCTCACTAATATTATAAATAAAATTGAAACCATTAGAGTATAATTGAATAATGACCAAACCATATAAACTAAACGTGTAATTTGACCTATAATTAATTGTGCCTTGAATTATTTACCATTGTACTAGCATAGTTAAGGATACACAAAAGAGGAACCTAAATAGTTTAGAGCTTATTTAGGGGAGTTCTTAGAAGTGTTAAAAGTGCTTTTAGAGACTTAAGAGCACTTCTAGTAGCATTTGACATAAATAGTTATCTCATCACGATGCTTTGCTAATATTTGTTATGTTGATTTCGTATTTATATTCAAAATTATATGTCTTTTTAAATTATATATAATAATCTTTCTAACATAAATTTTAAACACTAATTATATTCCTAACAAAACTTGAAACACTTAATCCCTAAATTCCAATTTTTTTTTTGAGCAAAAATATGAGAATTTTTATTGAAGGTTGAGAATCCTTATACAAAGTTGGCTCGAGCCAAGAAGGGCTGAAATCCACATCTAACCAAACATTACATCCATGATTAGATAAAGCATATTTAGCTAATGAATGAGCAACCTTGTTTGACCCTCACCATCTAAATTGGCATCGAGCACTGTTGAAGTTGTCCAAAGTTTTTTAAGGTCATCCACTAACATTCTATCTGTAATATCCTGAATTTTCAGCTTATGATAATTTTGTTACTTAATTTTTTTAATCTTGTTCTTAAAGTTTGTTTAAAGAGTTTTCTTTAACTTTGTTTTAAGAGTTTTCCTTAACTTTGTTTTAACTAACCAATACATTTGATTGTGGTTCTAGAGTTTATTTGTGTGGAAGTGAATTTTGAAAATTGAAATTCAAGAGTTAGTGATTATTTTATTTATTTTCATTTTTTGAAATTAAATTATGAGATGAGAAATTTTCATAATTTTTTTGGAAGTGATTTAATTATTTTGAGGCTATAAGAAATTAATACTCATCTATACGAGTCTATAGGATTTTTTGGAAAATTATTTGATGTCTCGTGCTATTTTTGGTAAATTTCTAAAGTTTGAAGAAATTAGAAAATAAGAAAAGAGGAAATTACAAATTTGGTCCACTTATTTTATACCTAGTTCAATTTTGGTCCACGATCTTTTTTAAGTTTCATTTTGGTCAGCTTAATTTATACGTAGTTCAATTTTGGTCCACGATTCTTTTTAAATTATGATTTTAAATCATTTTGGTTGTGTTTTCTTCACTTATAATTGAAGTATAAGTTATATTTTATCATTTCTTAGTTATAGAAAATAATTTGGAGTATTAGAATTAAAGAGAATTAAAGTTTGGTGAAGTTTAAAAAATCTGAAAATTTTATACGAAGAATTGGTAGTTTCGGGTACCCTACTTTGGAGACAATTATCTTGAGTTTTAGAATTCCGATTTAAATGATATTTATATGATTGTAAAGAGCAGATACATAGCTTTAAAACAAGTATATGTTTACTGAATTTGGCTGAGATTTGATAAGGTAAAAGGCGGGACAAATTTGAGAAAACAAATATGAACCTTTATTGAACAAGTGAAACAATTAGTGAACTAAAACAGAAATTAAAAAAGATCGTCGATCAAAATTGAACTATGTATAAAGTAAGTGGACCAAATCTGTAATTTCCTCATAAGAAAAAGAAAAGAAATTGAAAACGTTGTTGATTGGGCCGACATCATGCCACGTGGCGCGCTGCCATTCGCCCAGCTAGGCTAACACATCACCAGTAAGTGCTAACCAAGCTTGCGCACGGAAGCGCCGTGCACTGCTTCACACCAAAGCACTCTCTCTGTTTTAATTTCCACCGTTGAGCATCATTAAACTTAGATCATCCTGGTCGTTGATTCTGTGTAAAGAATCGGTCCAAGCCTAGCCTAACCCTTTGACCCACGTGTTTCTAAGTGGAGCAACTCGGCCCATTTTGTCTCTTGAAGTAGGCAACTCGTCACTTTGTGCAAGACCCAATTCAATTTTTCCTTTGTTTTTGACACTTTTGTGCATCATATCCCACATTGGAAATTTACAACTTCTTCCCACCCCCTTGTGCCTATAAATAAAGACTCTTGTACCTCATTTTTACTGGCACCACAAAGTCAAGTTAGAGTTACTCACTCCTTGGTTCTTTAGGAGTCTCTCTAAGAAGAGACATACCAAAAGGGAAGAAAATTTCTGTAGTTTAAAAGTTTTCTTTGGAGAGCTTGTTAAGAAGGAGGAGTCCCTAGGAATGAAGTCTAGCTTTGGAGGTCTACAATCGGGTAAGTATTTTATTATTTCTGCTTTATTTATTTTTCTTAAGCTTTAATATTAAGGTGCATACTTAGATTAATTAAGTAAGATTTATTTATTAATTAAATATGCTTAAGTTTATTTTGGAGATCTAATTGCTTAATTTATTTGATTAATTAAGCATGATTAGTTTTAACCTTAATTTGAAGATTTAATTAAAGGTAATTAACATGTTAGGCTTAGCATGACTCTATTGCAGTGATTAAATTAGATTTAAGATATTATTCAAACTTGATTAATTAGTAAAATATTTTGAAGAAATACTAATTAATTAATTACTTTGGAAATACTTAGGTTTGATTTATTCAAACCAAATTAATTTGTGGAATTGTTTTGAACTAAAGCAATTTGTCAAGTGATTTGATTTTAAAATAAAGCTTGAAACTTAGAAACCCTAAAGAGTAGAGTTTAGTCCACTTAGGACTAGAGTCTTTAGGGACAAGTGACCTAAAATGATGGGTCATAATGAGATTGTGTTGAACTTAACTTTTGATTAAGTTGTCATATTGTCGGACACTAGGAACACCAATTACCGAAGGTTTTCTTTGTGATGTAACAAAAGGATGATGGATTCGTGATAGATGATGATGCATAGGCTATATAAGAGAATACATGAAGAGTATTAGATTCTAGGTAGAGGGATTTATTCTCCATTCCTGACTATGGACTCTTGTGTGTGTGTGTGTGATTTTAAATTATTATAACATACTATTATTATGATTGGTTTGAAAGTTAAGGTAGCCTTGTCGGTGACCTTGGGTTAAAATCCCTCAATCTTATAGAAGAATTGATCACTTATGTTATGGGGTGCCTTGCCAAGCTAATATGTGTGACGTGTGTTTGTGGGAAGCCAGGGCTCATAACTGATCTTATGGCAGATGATATGGTTTCTCAATTGCGAGTTCCTATCTCTGTTTACTATGGTATTTTCGCTATGGATGCTATTTCTTTTAATAGCTGGGCATAGTTGTACCATTGTATATCGATCATCATGTATGAATGATTTGTTGTGAATTTGCATGTTTATAATCATATTTCTATACAGCCGGGTCATAAATGTTTTGAAAAATATTTCAAATGAAAATTTTGAAGAACTTATTTTAATGATTTAAGGATCTGTAAAAAAATGATTTCCACTATGATTTACACTGAAAATGTTTTGTGGTTTTCAAACTAGCCAGGGTCCCCTGAGGAGAAGCTATGATTGTATGAGATGTTTACCCCTACATTGTTTTTGTATTCTTTGTTTATTGGATATTTTTATAGGTACAGACATGGTAAAGAGATGAACTTGGACGATGGTCGAGCAGAGCATCATTTTGATACTTGTCAACTTCCTGGATTCAATTGGTGATGTCATTTAATTGATTTTCTCGTGTCGAGTATGTTTTATTGATTTTCCTTCACTATTTAGAGATGGTTTTGAGTTATTTACTTTGATTTTACGTTTGCGTAGCTTTGAAACCTTTATTCTATATTTGCTATGTATTTCGAATTTATGTAATTCTTCAAGGGGGTTGGTTTTATAAAAAAGTTTAATTTTTACTTCACATGTTTTCCGCTATTTATTTTTGCTGATTCAACCCGTATTACACCCAAAAGGCTTAATCCGCCTTGATTATCTTGGGGAATTAATACTTGATTTAATGATATTAATCTATTAGGGCATTCAAGGTAGGTGCCTCTATTGTATACTTGAGGTTCGGGGTGTGACACTATCTGCCGCCAAAGATGAGATTGGGCTATTGATTCACTGCACTGCATTAGATGAGTCCATCTCCAAAATGATATGGTCAAGATTCAGATCATGCGCAAGTTGCAACTCCATAATACCCGCCAACATCTCAGTTTCTTCAGCTAAAAAGCCACCAAAAACAGTTTTAGTAGCTGCCACTACATTATACCTGCTACTGTCTCGAATCACAGCCTCCAAACCTCTGCATTGACTACGAGGCTTAAGTCCCCCATCACTATTAACTTTGAATTAGTCATCCATAAGTCTTACCCATCTGTTCGACATAACCATTATCGGCAGTTGGGATAGAGTTGCATGGTTTGCATGCTCATACTCGAATGCAAGCTGCACCAACCTGCTAAAAAGCACCTCACCATTTTCAATGATTTCGTGCACTATATAGTTGTTTCTTGCGTTCCACAAACCCCAACAAAGAAAAGCAAAATAATTTTTCTCTATATCTGAAAGCATCGCCAATGCAAACCTATAACAAAAACCACAAAATGACCTTTAAAGTTAAGCTTCAATACCTCACTTAGTCTTGAATGTTTCTAAACCCGTTGAGCCAATGGGCAGCTCCATATGGCATGTAGGGTACTTTCCACAGCACTAACACAACACACGCAACAAGGGCAAGGCATGATGGTCCTCCAGAATAAGTTTGCGTTACATGGGATGAGCTCGTGACAACAACTCCATAGAAAAATTTTAATCTTCCCTGGTACTTTTAAGAACCAAATATCCTTCCATAAGTTTGGTAAAGATGAGGAGTGCGAATAGCTAGTCCCCGAGACACCACTTCCCATTTTCTTTGAAAGCTAATAACTACTATTCACTTGGTATTCTCCATTCTTCATGTAGTGCCATATAAGATGGTTAAGTCTAGTTGAAATTAAGACTCAGTGGGATGTTATTATCAAATCTGCCTCTTCTAATCGAAAGTGCTTGTATATCATCATAGTTCGCCACTTTCTGTCTAGGGTAAAAAGATCAGCTACCTTGGTATCTAAAGGGAGAGAAGGGACTGATTGAATTTTAAAAGAGGTGGGGCGGGGTAACCATCTGTCATTATAAACCTTCACTACATTACCAAATACGCCATCGCAAACCCTCTTCTAATAACTCACAACCCTAAATCAATGATCACCAAACTAGAAATGGACGAGAGCCCATCGAAGCTTCCATAAAAGAGCTGACCGAATAGTATATTTCGCTCATAACTCTACTAACCAGTGAGTTTGGGTTATTAAGCAAGCTCTACCTTTGCTTTGCAATGATAGCTTGATTGAAACAGCTCAACTCCCTAATGCCCAGACTGCCATCATTTTTCAACTTACATAACTTTTCCTACTTCAGCCAATGCATACCCCGTTTCAAAAGCTTCTTTCCCCACCAAAATCGAGCTATTAGAGATGTAATATTTTTTCGAATTCCTTTGGGCATTTTGAATAGACTCATATATATAATAAGTGGGTATGGATTGAATTAGCCTTCACTAGAATTTCTTTGTGTGCCTTGGATAACAACTTCTCCTTCCAATCGTGAAGTTTTTTCTAAATTCTATCTTTTATTGGCTGGAACAGTTTCTTCTTCTCTCTACCTGTCACCGTGGAGAGTCCTAGGTATTTTTCCTGGAAATCCACAATTTGGATCCCCAATGTTTGTGAGGTAATGATCTTCATAAGATGGTCTGTGTGAGGAGTGAAACACACAGCAGATTTCTGGAAATTGACGTTTCGGCCTGCCACCTTTTCATATATTTTCAAGATTTGAGCAATCAACAAACTGGCCTTTGGCGTGACATGTAGAAAGATTATGCAATCATCGACATATGAAAAGTAGGACATAGTTGATGTTTCCTTGAATCAAACCTCTTTTTCTGCATTATTCAGCAAGCTAGATATACCTTCCCCACAAAGAAGAAAGAGGCATGGTGATAGTGGACAACCCTGTCTAATTCTGCGTTGAGGTGAAATATGCTGCATTGGTGAACCTCTCCACAAAACTGAGAAAGATACCATTGTGATCATCACCTTGTTTACCCAATCTATGTGAAACCCCATTTGAAGCATTATCGCCCTCAGATGAGTCCATTCAACCCAATCATAAGCCTTGGCCATATCAAGTTTTAAGGCCATCTTCTGTGATTCCGTCTCTAATGTATTTTTTTAAGTATGAGTGGTCTCAAAGGCCACCATTACATTATCAAGAATCAATTGCCTTGGAACAAAGACGCTTTGATTTTCTGAAATTATATAGGGTATCATCTTTTTGAGCCGGTTAGCCAAAGCCTTTGCCACTAATTTGTAAAGGGTAGTGCACAAATTGATAGGCCTAAAATCAGTTAATGTCTTCGGTTTCTCCACTTTCGAGATTAGAGCAATTAAAGTATGTTTACACTCGTCACATTGTCTGTACTATTGAGTATCTGTAGACAGAAATGCACAACCTGCCAATAATTCTAATAAAAGAAGGGTGGAATTCCATCACAAATGGTGACTTTGTCGGATACATACTGAATAGAGCAGCCTCAATTTCTTCTTTTACAAATGGTTTCAGCAAGAGTTCATTCATCTATGGAGTTACCTCTTGGGCAACAGTGTCAAGAACACGATTCATATCAATTCCTCCTGAACATGAAAAGAGAGAGTCAAAATATTCACAAAACATGAACCCCACAATATCATCATCTACAACTCACTCTTTATTTTCATTATAACAATCCCTGGATTTGATTCCTTTTACCTTTCTCATTTGCTTGGGCATGAAAATATTTGGTATTTTTATTCTCTTCCGCTAGCCATGTGAGCCGTGATTGCTGCCTCTAATAATCCTCCTCCACCCCTACAAATCAATTGAGTTTATGCTCCATAACATTTTGACGTGAGAAGGAAGCTACATTTTGTGGCCCTATCTTTAGTTACTCGAGCTCAGTTTGTAGTTTTTTAATTTATAGTATGCGGTAACCATAGAACTCCTTAATCCTTGATTTAAGATTCTCGGCACAACACCTTACTCCCTGCATTATGTCAACCCCACTACGAACATGTTGACCCCAGGTATTACAATAACTGCACTGCACTCATCTTCCCTGCACCACATGTTTTCAAAAAATGGAGTTTGCTGCCTTGTTTTCTACTACTGCTACTGCTACTTCCAGCTTTAGTACAGACCTTCATAATTATTGGAATGTGATCAGATCCTATTATCTCAATATGGTTGGTGACTATATAAGAGTAAATCGTGCGAAGCTCGGAGTTCACAACACACCGATCAAGCCTCTCTCTCACATATACCTCCCCATTATGAACACAAGTCCAAGTAAAAGGTTGTCCTTGAAATGGAATGTCACTGAGATCGCAATCCAACAAAGCTTCCCTGAAATCCCTCATCTGATAGGTTGTCTTATCTCGCCTCTATCTTTCTCTAATGGAGTGGTGATCTCATTGAAGTCCCCTATCACAAGCCATGGTCCATTTCGTACTACATGTAGTCTTCGTAGTAGTTCCCATGAATGGTGACGGTCTGAAGTTGTAGGATTTCTATAAAAGCTTGTAACTCGAAAACTATAGTCATTGGGAGACTCAATTAGCACGTCAATATGCCCTGTGGAAAAACTCAATAGTTTTAGATCCCAACCCTTTTTCCATAACATCACCAGGCCTCCACCTAAGCCTTTTTGACCCACCCAAAATCCTTCTTTAAGCCCAAGTTGCATGGGTAATTTCACCATTTGATTTTCTGTCATTTTTGTCTCCATCAAGAAAATGACGTTTGGCCGCTTATCTCTCAGGAGGTACCTGAGAGACTCGAATGTCTGAGGTTTCCAGAGACCTCAGACATTCCAACTAAGAAGCCTTATTTCTCGTGATGAGCTTGGGCATCCAGTCTCATCACGTGTTTTCCTTGTGTTTCAATCATCATTTCTCCATTTTTGGCATTCTTTACAACACCATCTATTTCACTGCCTTCTTTCCACTTCTTTCCAACTGTCTCTGTTTCACTACTCAGGTTATTGCCCTCCTCATTGGTATTGGTTCGAGCTTATCGTTTCCAAGTCTTACTAGTAGGCTTGCCTAGCACATTATCATTCAAAGGCTTGGCCAGTGATTTATCTTTATTATTGCTCGATAACTCATTCCCCTTCTTGCCTTCTCCCCCACTAGCGGATTTTGAACCCTTTTGCTATTGGAGGGTTCGAAGAAGAATATCCCTAACTTCTTGACCGCCTTCTCTTTGATTATGACATTGCCAATATAATCATGTTTATTGTTTGGGCCTTCTACTTTACCAGTATCATTCACCAGCTTACCAGTCTCATTCTTCTATGTGTGTAGAGCCTGTTTCATCCCTGAAAAGATAGTTGAGATAGACATGTTAATGGAAGTCGATTCTAAACCTTTGTTTGCATGTCTCTTTCTTTCAGCTTTCTTTTTGTCAAACTTCGCCTCCCTCTGAAGTCTTTGCTCTCTTCAATTCTTCTTTACTCTGAAATACTGTTAGCTAGGGTTTTGGAAGAAAGACGTGTTTGCGACGGGAGAAAGCTACTATTGAGTCGAGTTGCCCCACCTAAGCTCTTAGAAAGCATCGTAGCTCCAGACTGGGTGACCTTGCCATCGTCACCTTCGTTCCCACTGGTTTGAACATTCTGTGTTTCGAGCATTATAATATTGTTTTCCTCTCTAGCCTCCTCGTCATTGGAGTTCCCCTCATATAATGTTTTTGCCTTTCCAAAATCCACATGGGCTTTCAACCACTTTCCCCACTGCTTCTCAAGATCGTTCTTCTGTATTTCTGTTGAGATAAAGCATTTTTTGAAACTATTCCCTAATCGCCCGCAATCATAACAAAATATTGAAAGTCTTTCGTAGCATAGTTCAGCAGTTATTACCCTTCCCTCCATCAGTCGAATTTTCTTGATTCATGGGAAAGGTCTGGTCACATCCATCCGAACCCTAATTCGAAAAAGTTGTCCTACCAGGAACTCGATAGCATCGCCAACCTCCAAACATTTACCCAGGACATTCCCAATTCCCCTTCATGTTTCCTCCATCATATAAAGCAGGGGGATGTTGTGGCATTGAACCCAAAAATCAGCCCATTTCAATTTCATATGAGAAAGGGCAATTTTTCCATCTGGTTCCTCCAATAACACCAATGATTTGTCAAAAGTCCATGGGCTTTGTTGTAGGACCATAAGCTTATCGTGGGCCAAGGAAGAGGTTTTCTGCAAGATCTTTGGCATGCACAACTCTAAGGGTGTCCCATAACTTCACCATTGTATTCTTAAAAGCCTTACGATTGAAAGGTTTCGATGTCAATACCTTCGCCACAAGGCTAAGGTGAAGAATGTACTTCATCGCTCGTGGCTGTAGCTGCTCTCCCCACTGGGACCTTATTTGTCTCTTCCTCAGTAAGGATTAGCATTTTTGAGAAGTTGGTTTCAAATTCTTCCATATCATCGTTGCAAATTAGAAAGGTGCAATCAAAAAATGAGCTCTAGCTCCGTTATCTTAGTTGCCAAGGTTATGAGCACCAAACCCTAGCCACCAAGTTGAAAAAACCCCTAAAAAAAGGCAAGGGTGAAAAGACTCTCACTGACGGGCGGAGAGAACCCATCTTATAATAGAATCAGAATGGGACAAAAAATAATAAATCCCTACTTAAATTCCAAAATGATATCCATTTGGAAAAAAAGTATAACATCAGCATCAAAAGCTTATAAACTTATTACAAATAGTTGAAAGTATTTTTTTAGCTATAGAAGCATTTTTTAGTGATTTTTGAAAAAACAATTAGCACCGCTCTTAATTTGTACATATTTTTTGTTGGACTTTGATTTTTTTCTGTCTTTGGGCTTAATGTTTTGGTCCATCTTATTGTTGTAACTGTCACTAGGCTTTTGTTTATTGTCAATATTTGGAAGAGGGATTCTACTGAAAAGTAAAAACATTTAGATCCAAAGATAAAGGTTGGGTGTCCAAAGAATCTCTCTATTTTGGAAAAAAGCTCGGTGTCAAGTTACATAAAGATGTTAATTTGTTGAATGCTCTTTCTTCTTAATTAATAAACCATGTATTGAAGTGCTTAATACATACTATACCAATAGAATCTTGTACATAATAAAATGTAACTCAATGAACTAAACTCTGCATGAGTACTTGTAATTGAGGATTCATGAAGGAAATACTTAATGCGCCCATATATATTGAATGGAACAATAATTGTTTAATTAATTAGCACGTTGGTTTCAATATAAAAAGCAGCAGCAACTACATCTTGATGTAAAGTACAAGTAATATTAATATCAATAGAAATAGAAATAGAAATAATGATACTATATATATATATATATATTTATTTACTATCAATGGAATAGTAGTTAGTGTACGATGGAATCTGAAGTGTGTGCAAAAGTTGCTACACAATATATCACATAATATATATAATTCAAGAGCGTACACCACACTCCATTGTGGAGGAGCGTAGTGATATATATATATATATCAAGCACTTGTAACATGCCAATAATTATAGATATAAATCTATATAATATATTGGTGGATATGGATGGACAATGAAATGGAAAGAATATGAAGCAAAGCAAGGAGGGCCAGGACACAAGTGTCATTTTCACCCTCAATTTTAAGGTTCACCTCTCTTCTCCCTCTGCCCTAACTTAAAACGACTGCAAGCAACCTGTGGTCTACCTCAGCTGTGTGTATATATATATAAATCTAATATTTTAAATAATAATATTCATATTTATTTCATGTATAAACATGGAATTTTCGCACACCGACTCATCAAAACCATATATTTAAGTCTCTCTCTCTCTCTCTCTTTTCTCTTAATTCTTGTAGTTATCTCTCTGACTCTCCATATATATCTTTCTCTACTTGGGCTTGGGTTTGGTTTTGGGTTGAGTTTGTTCATCTTCAACAATCAACAAAGATGGTGGATCTTCAAACAGTTTGCTGCATGTGTGGTGACGTGGGTTTTCCTGACAAGCTCTTCCGCTGCAACAAATGCCGCAACCGCTTCCAGCACTTGTAAGCAAAATTTGATCACAATTAATCTTCATCACACCCCATACCACATGCTCATATAGCTATATATGTGCTTATGCCAACAAATTAAAGATGTATGGTTCTATATATATGGATATGCTAGTTTGTGAATATATATGTATATATATATGTGTGTGTGTATGTTTGTTAGACATAAGACATCATATATGTATCATCATCATCGATCATCATATATATGTTTGATAGGTACTGATAACTGAATAGGTAGAAACTCATCTCCAATAAACACCCACCAAACCGGCCAACCTATATTATTATGTTACCAAATATGCATGCACATGATGATATGATGGTCATCATATATGGTACCATAATAATGCCATGGAACATCCTATATAAGTTATATCATCATATATCCATCCTCAGCAACATATATATCTATACACACATGTTTATAATGGGCGCTATAATTAGCCATGGATCTAATCATATATCTTATATTATGTGTTCATATTGAGATAATTAAACTTTAATTCTCTATCACTAGTTTATACACTTTATGTGTTTATTTTTAAAAATTATGTAAGAAGTCACAAATAAATATATACGATTGTATACACTCATCACGTAGAAAATTTACTCGTTTATGTTATATATATATGTATATATATATTCTATGCTGATGATAGAAAAAAAAATAGAAATCATATACTAATTAAGCAGGATAACCATGCGATTAAATTATGTTATATATAATTTGCGCCTAAATTGTGTTTAGTTAATTAAAACCATCAATCAATTTTATTTGTTTTTTACAGGTATTGCAGTAACTATTATAGCGAATATGCGGAGCCAATTGAACTGTGCGATTGGTGCCGGAGTGAAGAGAGGAGCCCAAGGCATGGCGGAGGCTCTTTGAAGAAATCTGTGGTGGTCGGCAGAGGAGGCGAGACTGGAGTGTCGAGCCGGTCGGAATATTCCGGGGAGAAAATCAAGCAACAGGCGGATCACCACCGTGAAGAAAGTAGCAGCGGCAGCGAGAAGGCTAATAATAAGAACCAGCCAAGTAGTGGTGTGCCATCGCCAAGAACCACTACGCGCAGGTACAAGCTTCTCAAGGATGTTATGTGTTAGAGACCAGCTAGTGCTTAACTGATCATCATCATCATCATCATCATCAAAACAGTGAGTGGGTTAAAAAGCTATAGCTATGCATAGCCTAGTGGAAAGGACTCTTGTGGTGTTTATAGTAGCAAATGTTAGTTAAAAGTTATATATAACTTGTTTTCGATCCATGTAGGAGAGTGTGTTTAATTTCTTCTAGCTTCATCATCAGTCTCTTCTTCCTTTGTTAAGTACGTTGTTAATAGAATAAGTACATGAGCTAGCTTAATTTTAGGCAGGCGTCTCTCTTTTTCAATTTCTTGTGCAAATTAACCACTAGCTAGGAAACTTAATCCAATATACATGCATGAAGTACAAAAAACATCCAAATCCTCTACAACCAGTTTATCAATAGAAGAAATAGGAGCATCTGACCTTAAATTAATTGACAATAAGTACATGGAGAGACCTAAGACCTTATATTTAATTATGCAAGGCTACACATTCTCAGTGTGTGGGATACTCTTAACTTAACAAGAAAGAAATTGTTGTTTTCTTATATAAGTAAATAAGGTATGATTGTAATTAGTCATAAAATATAAAAGAATTGGAATCCTCCATTGACCTTGTATTTATCTTAGAAATGATGCCGTTTATTTTAAACTTCTATATAACACTAAAAATATCAATACCATCTCATAAATTTCTGTACGGATTGCAGCTGGGTTGTTTGATCAGTGCGTTTACCTTTTATTAATGTACTTTTTGTTTTGGATGTATGCTATGTAGGCTTGTACAGTTGTAAGTAGAAGATTGTATTTTGTGTAGGGTTTGTCGTCTCTGTCACAACAGGGTTCTTGAGGGAAGTTAGAGTTATACACCTCATTGCTTTGCTGAGACTCTTAAGGAGCGAATTGAATGCATTGGGATGCCTTCCCACCAAAGAATTCATAGTACCTAAAGCCTGCTTGCTTTTACAGATATTCAATTCATTCAAACGCCTTTAATGGATAGCTAGGCCCTATTCCCAGGCAGCTCTCTATTATTGTCACTCCAAATAATATATATATATATATGAGAAAAAAATTTACCGCAAAAAAATTAAAAGAGAAAAAGGTTGATAAATAAGTAACAATTAAGTAGTGAGTGCTCAAAATGAGAGAGAGAGAGAGAGAGAGAGAGAGAGAGAGAGAGAGAGAGAGAGAGAGAGAGAGAGAGAGAGAGAGANCCAATCATTTAAACCATGAATTCTTTGATTTTTTTTTTCTTTTAATATTTATTTTCTTACACATATATGCTTTGTAGTACTGTGTTGACCCATATCAGTTTGTGGAATATCTCCAGAGTACACAAGCTGATAAGGCCTCTTCTACTGTACCTGTTTTGGCCATTTATGAGAAAGCAACAAAACTCCTTCTCATTGGGGTACATATATATCTTTGAATTGATCACAATCAACCCATCACCTCTTTCTTCCTTCGAAATCTTTAATTTTTCTTCTCTCATCTTCCTATTATATATAGATTATTGTTTCATAATCTCCATGATTGGACCACACAAACATATGACAATGATAGAATCACCAAAACTTTTCTGAAATTTTAATTGTTTAACGATGTGACATTAATTTGATAAGAGTCTTGCTCATCTATGAGACAAATTTTAATTAAACATAAATGAGCATTAATAGCATTTAATAATTGAATTTGATACAATGAGTTATTAATTTTAACACGTATAAATTTAATATTCCAACAATGATTATATATCTCAGTTATTTATAATTGTTCTAAATTTAAATTTGTTAATATTTAATAATACGAATATTTTATGACATGCAAACAGATTTAACGGTTTTTAAGACAATATCATGATATAAAAAGAATAAGCATAATAATATAAAAAGAATAAACATGTCTATATATGTCCGTACAAAATGAAACAATCACATTAGTTAGATCCAAAATTGTAGAATTTGTTTTGATGTCATAGCATTATTACTCTAAATTATTTATTAGTAAGAGCTAGATATTCATTCCTCAATTATCTAGATCTCTCTTGTATTCTTATTTATATATGTACGTTATGGCTGTATCTTCCTATTGGTTAATTTTCTGATCTTCATGTGAAGCCGAATTAATAAAAGGTGAATTGAAGGAAAGTCACTATAAATAATATATAGATGTTGATGACCCAATTAATAGAGGTTTCTTCCATCGGTCCACACTTTCCTTTCTTTCCAAACTGTCATTAAGATGAGTCACATGGTTGCTTCAGCTTCATGCCTTCAACCTCTCCTCTTATCTGACTTACAAGCAAACTTGTATCAGTACGTTGTATATATATGTGGGATCTAGCAAAACAACAAACACATGCCTTTAATAATTAATAATGCCATATATTTTCGTGTGTTCCATCAATATAATCCCATATCTTTATATTTAATCATCCTTTAACTTGTTTATATTTTTTTTTGTGTTCTTAGCGATCCATATCTAATCTTAGACACAACCCTGTGGATTAATGTGTCTTTATTCCTTGTAGAGTTCATTGACATGTAATTGTAGGCAAATCATTAATGGATTTGGTTCCACTATTGATTAAACGACATGCATTAGACTCATAAATCTGATGGTTATATAGAGTAATCTTTTCTTGCCAAAAAAAAAATACATCTTTCTAGTGAAAAATTTGGGGCGTTTAACATGTCAATTCAACTTAATTATGTGTAAGTTAGTATTTTCTCCACGCTAACATCCAGAGAATTGAATAGGGTATCACCTTCTTGACTTCATCACGCAAACTCAACCTTATTAGGGCCCGTGATCACAAAACCCAGAATATCACCTTTCAATTTTTGTTGTGACAGTGAATTGAATTGATTAAGTTTTGGTTCATATCCTAGTAATAAGATTTTTATTTTATTATAATAATAATAAGTATCTATTAACAATAAGTGAGAGATCACTAATTTAATTACCTAAAAGGATAACTGCTGGTCTTCTTGCGTTTCCAGGCCAAAGCAAAGCTGAGCGATCAGAACTGTAACTGCAGCTGCAATTAACTGAAAAAATTGATCGGCACATGTAGATGCAGCTGTTGAGAGCTAGCATTCAGGCGTAGTCAACTAACTTGTAATCTAATGATATATATTTTTATAATATTGAAGAGGTTTCAAACTCGAATCATTTGTCTCACAAATTATAAAAACAATTAGAGTCGGAAGATTACCCAAAAGCCATCTATAGGCCATATAAGAATTTGGTGCTGTCTAATTAATGGCAGTTGACATGTTCAATTAGAAAAAGAAATGTAATTTGTGGTCTAGCTTAAATATTAGATTTTGTGATCACAGTTTTGGAACAGATAGTGTTGCCTCCTATCCACCACTTAGTTGTATATACATATATATCACTAACATCGAAATGTCAACTCTTTCCAGTACTCCAAATCTTTTCGTGTTTAAGTTGTTATATCTCATGATGGCTGTGATGATGAGTGGAAAATGTTCACAAGATTCACAACCATTATTATATTTTTAAACCTATGTGGTTAAATATTATTTACTTGGATTTCTGAAAGATGATAACAATTCAAAAAGTTCACAACCACATTAATTCACATTATAAAACATGTGGGTCAATTTTAGTCGGGTTTGGGAAATTATATAGTATGTGACTTTGGGAGGGATAAAAATTATTATCACGATATGGTTAATTATTTAATATAAAGGTACATCAGTCAAGATCTTGATAATGGGATTTTAATAAAAAGGTGCACACTAGCTAAGTAGCTAGTCGATCAAGCTCTTAAGCACAAATAATTTAATTGTCTAGAATTTGTTACAGTGCATTTGCGCATGCTATCTCTACTCTCTAGAGAGAGATAACATGGGATGTTCATCATGTACGTTATATGGTTCAGTTCTTCTGACTTTTATGGAATGCGATTATACATATGCATAAAATATATATATATACATATATAGAGAAGTGCTCTAAAGTTAACTGATTAGTAAATTAATATAAAGTTAATCATGTTTTTGGGCTCATCATATAACCAATCTCAAAATTCGAACTATCTATTTTTTAGTCCCTACTTTAAAAATTATCATTACAAAAAATCAACTACATTAGAAATAATTTAGTCATCTAATTGTGATAAAATAAATAGATGATCACTGTTTTCGATAAAAACATATAAATAATTATTATCATAATCAAATGACTAAAAGATTTTCGATTTTTGAGATTTTTTACAAAGATGATATTTGCAGTAGGAACTAAAAAATGGATGATTCGGAGTTTAAAATTACATTGTGCAGTGGGCCCAATAGAGTGGTTAGCTTTGTATTAACTTACTAACCAGTTATATTTAAAACACTATTGTATCTCTATATATTCTAATACATATGCAGGAGGTCCGTTTTTTAACTAAAAAGTGGACATAGGTCTTTTTATAACATTTTTTCATCTTTTAGATTATTTAATTTTTATAAGATTTAACATTTCAAAGTATAGGTTCTATATTTTAAGTTATAAAGTTATCATGTCAAAAACTCGATAGTTAAAACTTAAAATATAACTCAAGGATATATATATACAGTGGCCTTCAGATACGGGATCCTGTTTATAAGGCTATTTGCGGGACTACTTGCTGTCCGTTTGATCTCTTTTAATGAGATCCAACAATGAATATTTTAACCCACATCTTATCCCCTTTAACCCACTTAACCCATCCCCCAACCCGGCCATGTAATAGAACAGCCTACCTACAAAGAAAATGTGAATTGAAAACAGAGGCGCTGAACCTGAAGAAGAAGAGATCCATTAACGCAAAACTCACCCGTCGAGCAGGGACGAAAGTTGGCCTTAGTGATCCGACGGTGCCGAGTGGAAGGGGGCGGGGACGCGACGGGTAAGGGAAGATCGCGATTTCAACGCGACGGCCAGGAGGGCTCGCGACAGAGAAACGTGGTGGGTTGTTCTTCAATTTTCGCTTTGACCGAAGCAACTCAGATTCGCCTCCCCAAATCTCTTGATTTTTCGATTTTCACGACGGGGAAGGGAGGCTCGCAACGAGTTTCAGGTATGTTCTTCTTGGTTTTTCGATTTGTATGATAGGGTTTTCTTGAAATATTTAGGATATGGTTTCAAACTGATTTGGGAGTTAGGGTTGGGGATTTGGGAATTTCGAAAAATCAAGAGATTTGGGGGTTTTTATTTTTCTTTGTAATTCCAATTTGGGGTTTTTATTTTTCTTTGCAACCAAAAGGTACCCTTTATTCCCATTTCCCAGCATTTACCTTTTACATACAACCAAAAGCCGAGGATCATCACAACCATGAAGTATGACCATCTCTGCTGACAAGAATATGCTTCTATGGTATTTCGACAGGTTTAATGGTCCATATGTCTTTAGCATATTCATGAATGGTTCTGTCACTGCTAAACTTGTGGTTGCAATTTTTTTTTGTGTGTGTGTGTGTGTGTAGATTTTAGTAGTTCTAAAATGTCATTGCATAGAGTTCCCTCAGTTTGGTCTTCTCATTGAATGATAAGCATGGACAAAAGTGCATAATGGTAGCTGGTAATCAGTGAAGTCCACAATGTCTAATCTTAGCGGAAGCAGTAGCAGCGAAGTTCAACATTGGCCAAGACAACAACAATGTGTGTGTGGCAGTGTTTTGGAGTTGAAAATGTCTAAAACAGATAGGAATCGAAACCGTCTATTTTGGACATGCATGAATTGTGGGAAATTTATATGGGCTATTGAGAATTTAATTTATGAGGTTCATGAATTAACAATAAGATTTGATGTAATTGAACAAGAGCTTCGAACAATGAGAAATTTGAACGAGACTGTGATTCGATTATCTGCACAGGTAGCCTATATTTTAAGGAAAAATGTAGCACTTGAGGAAGAACTTCAGAGGAGGAACCAATCTAGATTTGGCTTTCTCATGAAAACTCTTGTACTACTTTTGATGTTTTTTATGTTTAAATTTACTTTGTTGTAATGTTTATTCCTTTTGTAACAAGAACAAACTTGGTTGTATTATTGCTTTGGAATGAGGTATTCAAATCCTTACTTTTGTAATGGTTATGTACGAATGATGGCCATGTGTGTTCTAAAAAATTGACAATGTTCTTGGTAGAATGATTATTGCATTACTTGGTATGAAGCTCTTTGTCTTTGTGTTGGAAGCCAGAATCTCAACCTTTGTGTTTTTCATATCCAAGTGAGGGACTGCTGCAGTGAACAATGTTACTTTATTGAAGCATGTGGGGGGGGGGTGGTAAGGAATGAGAATGAGGATAGGTGCTAAATCGCAATAGAGAACATGTTTACAATACATCCAAACTCAGGAGGTGCTTTTCTGGTTATCACCAACATCGAAATGCTCTTTATCTAAATAGCTCTGAACCACATTGTCATGGTTATCGCTCTCTTCTCTTTGTTTAAAGGACTCTAATGAATAAGAAACTCTACATAGTCTCATTGATTTTTTTAACCAAGAAAAATAGGATTTGATCTTACAGCTTTCAATTCGCGTTAATAGATCTCTTCTTCTTCAGGTTCAGCGCCTCTGTTTTCAATTCGCGTTTTCTTTGTAGGTAGGCTGTTCTATTACATGGGTTGGGGGATGTGTTAAGTGGGTTAAATGGGATAAGATGTGGGTTAAAATATCCATTGTTGGATCTCATTAAAAGAGATCCAACGGCCAGTAAGCAGTCCCGCAAATAGCCTTATAAACAGGATCCTGTATCTAAAGGCCACTGTATATATATATATATATTTATATATATATGAGAACTAAAACCATGAAATTAAGTTAAATCAAGAAACATGTCTCAATTGATGATTTACATCCTAAAATATTAAATCTTGCCAAAAATAAGATTAAAGGGTAAAAAAAAAACTATAAAATATATGCATATGTTCTTTAACAGAGATCGAGAAACGCATTATGTGAGAATTGTTAAGGTTGGTTACTTATGATTTTTAAAATCAATAATGTTAGTTATCTCATTTTTTTTTTTCACATTTGTATCTTACTTGATGTGTTATTACTTTACTGGAAGGGTATTTCCTTTTTTTTTTTTATGTTTTTTTTTTTTTTATTTTTAGTATCCAATGTATGAATGCCTTGTAATATGGTATGAAATTATGGTATAAAAATATGGTAAATGTAACATTGTTGTTTTAAAATTTAAGATGCATAAATTATTAAGATTGATTGTTTCTTTTCTTTTCTTTTTTTCTTAAAATTTCTTAAAAAATTATATTTAAGCTTCATGTGCTGGAGTATGAATCCTCGTAACCGCGTAGGACTCTGGTAACCCAAAATATAATTCTTAATTTTTTTTTGTTAGTTTGCGCGCCGTTAAATAAAAAATAGTTAAAATAATATTATATATTGTCTTCTATTTAATATTGTATGTTAATTCATAAAGAGACACACGCTCACTGACTTTTGAGATTAAAGTTGCTTTCCCTTTGAGAAACTGAGAAAGAAAGGGACAAAAATTAATTAATTAATTAGTTGCCAATTGCCATTTGCAAATGGCATCGACTTCAACCACCCACCCAACTGTCTCTTTGTTCTCGCTATAGATATTCTTTTACTCCTCCAGTTTTTTTTTTCCTTTTTCTTCTTATTCGTTGTTCGTTAGTGTATTTTAAAATAAAAATGAAATATTTTATTATATCAAAAGTTTAGGTGATTATCAACATTCAATTAGTTATTAGTTCATTAATTTGCATTTTCTTGCACTTTATTAAAAAGTCTAAAACTTGAATTCTTCTAAAATAATATATATATATATATACATATAATTATGCACTAATTGATTGTTGTCGTGCGTCCAAGTCCAAAGAGTCCAAACAATTAATTAAAATTGTAGCCACCCATATTTTCCACATAGGTTTAATGAACGAGTACTGTTGATTCGTGAAGATTTAATTTGACTTTGGCCATCAACTAACTATTAGTATAATAATATTTTTCTCCAAAATAGAAGAGAAGTTTTAAATTCTTATTTCCCACAAACGTACGATAGAGATCTGGTTGGTGAACCCAAGAATAAAAATGATGAACAATATATGACCGCTTATCTCAAACCTCTCTTATTAACTTATATACTGAATACATCTATATAGATCTTTTATCTAGTACAGATTGGTGTAGGAGTGTAAGAATGTAAGGTGCAACAATGGACCAGATAGATTGGGGTCAAAATTTTCGGGACCTGGCCCAGCCCAGGTTCTTGTTAAAGGTATAGCAATGTGTGGGGTCTAACCTGCACAATATATCATAGGCTCGGGTTTGTGCATATGGGCTCTGTTGGAGCCGACCCAGTTGGACCTATTTTCATGTTTATTTCTAGAATTTTATGTTAATTTCTATTTTTAACTACAATAAAAATCTCCGGACCAAAAAAGAAAAAACCCCAAAAAGGAAAATGATAAGTGCACACCTAGTAGTATACTAGCTTCACATGCTCTTATGTTCACTCATATATGAGGAATGATGAATGTCTCTATACTAATTTTGAATGAGTCATATCTTATGGGCATCATCTCACAATAAAATAAAACTTTGGAGTGTAAATAACAACTCACTAAATCTATTGAATAATAACAAATTACACACGCGTAAATCTCTCGTGTCCCTAAATTTTAACATGTAATTGACTTTGGTGTCTGACTTTCAATTTGACTCACCTTGTTTCTTAATCGTCATTTCATGTATGAATTACATTTGTCCATCATTCAGAAATAGATCAGACAACTAAGGTGTCTGATCAGAAATAGATCAAACAAAGTGAAATTGTCAACTAAGGTGTAAGACAATAAATTATTTTGTATAATTGAACACTATTATATGATGTAATCAATTCACGTATTATAATATGAGTGAACGTACGTTATTAATATTAAGAGATTGTATTCATAATCAAATCATTGTCATTTGATCAACATTTCAACAAATTAACAAATCCAAAGCATCCCACCCAATCTAGCTAGCTACTAAGCAATTAATTCTTTTACAGATGGAGGTACCACATAAAAACTTGTAATGCTAAATTACATGCATGCAAAAACAGATAATCAAAAGCAAGATCATGAAGTTGGCCCATTTGGATGGTGTAGTAGTTCTGAAATCAACGGCCAGATTGGTGGAAATGTCGGACTCGGACAAATCCCCAACTGTGGAATTGTGGTTGGATCCATACAGAGCTTGCACTCCTTCAACATCATCAATCCCCAAATCAACCTTCTTCTCCCTCGGCTTCAGACTCGGATACATAACAGCCTCTCTCACATTACTATGCCCTAACCCTAGCAAATGCCCTATCTCATGCGTCACCACCGACTCCAAATCAACCGCCACCGCCGACTTCTCCGTCCTGAAGTCCACCGCCCACGTCTCCGCCGCATCGAGGTGGAGCCTCCCGCTCTCCGGCGAAAACGAGTGGGCCAGAATCCCAAGCACCCCGTCGAACGGCTCCCCGTCCCCGTGGTCCCCGTCGTAGAACCCTATTCGGATGTCGGCGAAGCCGTAGTCCTCGGTTTCCGCGAAACTCACCGGGATCACCGACGCCCACGTGGAGAAAGCGCGTGCAAACACGTCCCGGATGTCTGACAAGCTCAACTGAGAAATGTGATTGTTCATGTTATCGGGCAAGAAACCGTAGGTGAGTGTCATGGGGACCACGTGGCGCACCCACCTTGGTTTCCCTGGAAAATGCACGTAACGTTTCGTGCCATGCAACGTATCGGTATCTGGGACGCCGCATCTCGGCGCTGAGATTTGGGAGAGCGTTTCGGAGTCGAGTTTGCCAGTGAGTGGGAGACTGAGTTTGGATTGGAAGCGGAGAATGGCCGATTCGAACTGGGAATCGAATGTATCAGAGAAATTAGTGTTCACGTTTCGGGGAAGGAGGTGGCCGAAACGGTGGAGGTACTTCTTGAGGTCCGATATTCCGGTGACGTGGCTGCCTCTGGAAGCACTGAGGAAGGCATCGATGTTTTGCCACGTGGGCAGTGTTGTGGTGGGTGTGCATGGCGGGAAGTTGAGGAGAAAGATGAAGAGGGAGAGGGAGTAAGTGAATAACAGAAACATGGCATTGGCAGTTGGAGTTTGAGGGTTTGGAGGTTGGTTTGGAAATTTGAAGGAAGCTTTAATATGAAGAAGCAATAAAAAAACTATGGATAATTAGGGTAGCTAAGACTTCTTATCATAGTGAAATAATTGGATTAAGAATCTACTTAATTATGGTGGCAGGCACTTTTCATTACCAAAAAGATTCTGACTTTTAGAGGCTTTTCATTATGGGGTGTGTTTCAATTTTATTAGTATGACTGTATGAGATAAGTCAATTAATGACATTATGATAATTATCATACTACAAATGTATCAGAATGAGTAATTTAATTTGAAGTTGGAATACATAAATGGATGTTTACTTTTGAAGGAATGTTCATCCAAACAAAACTATATGTACATGATGAAGTCTCTCGTGTGATCCATCTGTATAATAAGTTGGTTTCAAATTAATTAGAGTTAAATATAAAAATGGTTTATAAACTTTACAGTGATTCTCAGTTTGGTTCATTAACTATAAAAAATGTTAATTTAATCCAGAATTTTTTCAAATTGTACTAAAGTAGTACAAACGTTAATTTTTTTTCGAAAAAGTTAACGGGTAATTGGTCATGTGCAAAGCATGTGACCACATTTTCAGAGGTATTTCAATCCGTTTGATCATCATATTTTCATGTGATAGGTTCCGTTAATTTTCTAAAAAATTAACGTTTGTAATTCTTTGGTACAACTTAAAAAATTTATAAACCAAATTGACATTTTTTATAATTAGTAAACTAAATTGAAAATAAATGTAAAATTCATAGACCATTTTTGTATTTAACCCAATTAATTATATTAATGTGAGAATATGATTAATAATGTAATATATAATGTTAATTTTATTTCCAATAAACACTCTTGGAATAAGTGCTAATTTGACATGGAGAACAATGCAGAATTAATTAAATCTATATATTAGATTACTATTAATGTTTCAAGCCTAAATTTAAAATTATCAAAGAAACACTGCAACATCAATTGCGATCTAATAATTTAGCATTTGTTTCTGTTTCTAGTTAAATCGATCATATGAGGGATCTCTAATAGAAGAATAATGCTATATTTATCACATTTTTATACCATATTTTTATAACATTTTACGTGTCATTATTTTACTAGACAAAATTTTTCTTTTTCTTTAGCTTTCAGGAATCTGATGTCAGTTTCTTTAGTTTGGTATGTGTGCATGGTATGGTAAAAAGCTAGAGCGCAGTTGATGGATGTCTGAAGCTGTTGGTGCTAATCATTATGATTGTGATCATTTTAGACGTGTGGATGACTCAATCAGTCAAACTCTCTGATCGATATGCATTTGAACTGAAGCACCACTTTCTTTTATTTGGACTTGAAGAGGACTCAATGTTAGACTGTGAGAAAGCCACAAACAAGTTACAACTACCACGTTAGGCCACTACACAAGTAACACAACAGTGTTGCTTGCTGACTACTTTCTATTGAGACCCAATTGTTGTCCTTGTTCTTAATATGTTGGTACATATATTACTTGTAAAGGAAGCTTACAGCACCTGAATTCCAACTGCTGGTCGTTAGCTTCTGGTGGAAATTATTTCCTTTTACATAACATTAATGGATAGGATATGTGCACAAACATGGACCATTGGTCCATTACTTACTCGGAATTAATGTGCGTCCTTTTTTTATTCTCAATTTTATTCTTAATTGTCTTGAGGAATTTTTGTAATGCTGACGTTGTATGGCATGTGGATGCACCGGTAATCCTTGGATTCAGATGGGTTCACCTTTCTCCATTCTAGCCTAGGGTGTAGGTTTTCCACTCTTAGGTATGTCTTGTATACTATCACTAATATATCGATCACTTCCAAACTAAAATCATTCGGTAAATAAAAAATAGAAAAGGAAAACCCCTTGGCAGAATGTTCGAGTTGTATTTTTTTGTTAAATGCTCCACTGTCGGCCTGAGCTCATGTACATTTTTGTGTCTAGCATGTTGAGGTCGATTTTTGTTTGGAACACAATTTCGGTTTGTTCAGCATGGATTTGCTAAAACTTTTATACCTATTCGGCAACTAACTACCGAATGGTTGAGGAGGTTTTGGTAAGACACCGCCAAATAAAAACTGGGTGAATTTTGCTAACAAGCCGTTCGGGGGGAAGATTCCGAACAAGTTCATAATGTTCGACAGATTGTTGCCGAATACTTTGGTATCGTTAATTCGGTGGGATCCTGCTGAAAGGAACTGAAATACCTTTGGTAAACTTTTGTATCAGGATATGGCTTGAAAGTTACTTTTATCTATTCTTACAAGGTCTTTTCTTTGTTTGTGCTTTACAATTTTTGAATTTGTGTAAAATTGTTGAATTTATATAGAATATGGTGCTTATTGTCATTCTTAATTAAGAGTATAAGAAAGTGTGTGTGAGAGAGAGAGAGAGAGAGAGAGAGAGAGAGAGAGAGAGAGAGAGAGAGAGAGAGAGAGAGAGAGAGGGGGGGGGGGG
>QANW01000555.1:1054454-1070979 GCA_003254865.1 Dryas drummondii
TGCAAATAGCATCACTTTTTTTTTTTAACTAATAGTCGTCCTTTATTGTCTTTTGATATTGGGCTAAAATTGTTATTTAACATATTAATAAAATGGGTGTATAGTGAGAGGGAAATATGTGGCCAAATAGCAGCCATTCTTTTTTTTTTTTTTTTGTCGATCCCATTTTGGTTGAAAACTTGAAGAGATCATATATGAAGCACATACCCCTCTCACGCACATATATAATATTGTGGACTTCAGGCTGATAAATCGATAGGCCCAACTTTATTTTTATTGCGCTTGGGTTTTCATGAAACATTCAGTTACCCGTGTTTAATCCATTTGAGTCAAACTCAGCCGATAAACCCAAGATGAACCTAGCATGGCTAAAACATAAAAAAAGTAACTAAAACATTTTCAAGTGATCTTATATGTATGTTGATAAGTTATGATAATGCCTATGAGCCATACACTTCACACTTGTTTCTAGTGATAATGTTACAAAATGGTGTGGATCATTTTTTGGAATAAATATTGCATATATTCTTAAATAAATAATAATAATAATAATGAATTTGCTTAACAATTTACAAAAGAAGGGACAGATTTTGGGCAAAATGACTGTGGTGGTTATCTGAGGCTGTGAGCTGATTTAAATTGGGCTTCAGATTTGGATGACCCAGACAAGATCACCAATCTCCTTTGGGATGGAAGAAATCTGGGCCCCCAAACAATGGGCAGGTACATGGTCCTGATAAAGCCCATCCCTACTCTACAATTGTAAAGCTAAACGTGGGCCACAACAAAGCCTAAGTAGCTACAAGTCATAGTAAAAAACTACGGGTGGGCACGGTGCGGTTCGGTTCAATTCATTCCGAGAATCATGCACCGCGCAAAAAGTATTCTATCGGTGCGGTTCTGTGTTGTGAACCGGATAAAGTGAGGAAAAACCATACCAAACCAAGGACGGTCTGGTTTGGTGCAACGTGTACGGTTTTGGGCCCAAAAGTTTGGGCTTAAGTACAATTATTTTGTTGGTACTCACATTTAGTTTTTTAATTTTTTGGCCATACAATTGGGGATTTGAACTACCATTCTACCAATTAAACAAATACAAATACAACTTTTAACTTTGCTTTACTTGCTTAGTACTTAAAATTTTAAAATAAATACAACCTGCTTAAGTTATAACTATATATAAGATTATATATAACTACTATAGAGTAATGAGTATAGTATATATATAACTATATACTACTATAGTATATACTAGTATACTACTATAACTATATATTACTTATATAGTTATATATAACTACTGTAATATGTATATAACTATATACTAAGTTACTAAGTTACTAATTATATAGTTATATATAACTAACTATACTAAGTTACTAACTATATAGTTATATACTAAGTTTATATATAACTATATATACATAAAATATTATTATATAGACTATAAACTATAGAGTATATAGAAATAGAATATATTAATTTTATTATATAAGATATAACTAAAATTACATACTAAAACATTATTATATATAGAATATTAAACTCATAGGGTTATATAAAATATATTTTAGGGTTTAAAAAAAATGTATAAAATGTGTATAAAAATGTATAAAATGTGCATAAAAATATATAATTATATTTTTAAAAAAATTACACGGTGCGGTTTGGGCAAAGTGAGCATGAAACTGGAATCGTCCATATACGGTTTGGTTCGGTTTTCTTTACGATGTTGACTTTTTTGGTCAACTCTGTGTATTTTCGGTTTTTATTCGTTTGGTTTGATTCGGTGTTTCAGTGCGTCGGTTATTATGCCCACACCTAAGTCATACGATTATTGAAACTTTCTTCATCACCAAGTTGTAATGCATGTCAAGGAATCATAGATTCATAGAGACCGAAAAGACTTTTTCTCATGCTTTGGTAGTCTACCTCTCTCATCCACGATCCTATATTGGAAGCCTCTAAGCCTTATTCACTAATTATTTGTCATAATTTGATGTCATGTAAGTTTCCGATGTTATATTGCCAAACTCTTAACAGGGCAAGAATTTTCTTATGCAGGACGAGAAATGCGAGATTAAAACGGGATGCTTGTGAGAGAGCGTTCAAGGTTAAACGCTCACTATGAGAAGGCACATTTCAACACTTTCATGCATATACATCGTCTTGTATTAGAGAATGTCTCCTCAATATAGATCATATATGTAGATTTTTATATGAATATATAGTTTAGATTGACATTTTGACCAGGGTTGGGTTTTTTAATCGAGCATACCGAAAAATCCACGACTGCCTCAATCGGTTCGGTGATGATTTCTGAAATTTTGGTTTTGGTGCAATATCACATCAGAAGCCTCCAACAGAATTGATGAATGAATTTTTGTGTAGTTAACATCCTCTGTCTGCTTAATTAACTATACATCAACATAGCTTTGGTACAAAATTACAAATGATAAATGCATGGGATCAAAATGTGAAACAATAATGGATGGGGGCATGCATGCATATCATTTGGGGTTGACACTTTGACAATGATATATGGGTGATTAACTTTTAGCTGGTAGGGTCCACATGTCATGCATATCTTATATCATATATATGTATGGTTGTGTGGTGTGGTACACTTAATTATATGATCTGCAGTCTGCACCCACTTTGTTTCTTTTATCGATCAGCTGAGAAAAGACGGAGGGTTGTGCACTAAGTACCTTAAGCATGGCATGCAGGGCCCCATAATTGACTCGGCATGCAGTATTCTCTCTCTTTCTCTCTTTCTCTCTTTTTCTCTATCTCAAGGGTATCTATCATTTTTTTGGTACTGTTAATTTGGATTTTTTTCACAGTGAAAGGTCTTAATCACATTCTCTTTTAACTGGCTTTTATTACCACCCTTCTTCTATCTTCAGAGATCTTCTTGTTTATTGGATGCATACCATCATATATGATATGTATGAGAAGGCCTGTACGGATATTATATATACACCTTTAAACGACTAAAGTACCTAATTGCAGTGTTGTAGTGCTGGTTTGCTCAAAAGGCTACCCGGCTAGGACTCGAGACGTGTGTATATGCATGCATACTTGCCACTTTAGCACTTGTACTTATTTGATTATTGGAATCAAGAGTAAAATTTTGGTTTTAAGAAAATTTTCGTATATTTTGATATAAATTTTTGTTGAAATTTTAATTTCGATAAAATTAGATGAAAATGACAAAAATTTTAAATGAAACTTGATCATCTGTTTATTTAACATATTATCTACTATATGACTAAAAAATATTGAATAAACTAAATTATATAATAAATTTCATGTGATATAAGATGAATATAATACACGCTAGAGACAAATACTGTTAAAAAAAAGGGTCACTAATTAATAATTATATAAATAATACCTTAAATTTATTTATATTACAATATTAAATCATGAATTAAATAAGTATCATCATGTCCATATTTATTTAACATATGAGTTAATTACATATATATACCTCAACTATACACCAATCATCAGTTGGGTACCTCTGGTTTAAAAACTTTCATTAGGGTACATCAACTTATGTTTTTTGTCAATTGAATACCTCCGTTAGTCTGACCGTTAGGAAGACCGTTAAATGCCTACGTGGCGCTGACGTGGCACATGCGGACCCCACCATTAAATATTAAAAAATAGCCACGTAAACCAAAAATAATAAAATATTAATAAAACTTGAAAATGATATAAAATATTAAAAAATAATTGAATTTAAAAAAAAAACAAAACAAAAGCCCAGAATCTCCACCGCCTCCCCCCGTCTCCCCTGCACAGCCAGNAACCCATCCCCTATAGCCTCCCTCTCTCTACTGTACTTTCTCTCTCATCTCTCTTTGCCCTTCCTCTTTCTCATAGCCCCGAAAACCACCAGCCCCACCATCACCGAATCCCATCTCCCTCAGCCCCGACCTACTACCCTCCCACAAAAACCCAACCCCCAGCCCACCGAAACCCATCCCATGTATCCTCTCTCTCTCTGCCTTACTTTCTCTCTCATCTCCCTACCTCTCCTCTTTTTCTTAGCCCCAAAACCCACCAGCCCCACCAAGACCGAATCTCTCCTCCCCCAGCCCCGACCTGCCGCCCTCCCACAATAACCCAACCCCAGCCCACCGAAACCCATTTGAGTTGTTTTTTTTTTTTGCATATGTTCGATTGAGTTTTGGTTTTAATTTCAGGTGGTGCATATTTGTTGGTTTNTTAACCCTTAACATATTATTTAGTACATTGATAAAAAATATTGAATAAACCAAATTATATAGTAGGTTTTATGTGATATAAGATAAATATAATTCGTGATGGAGGCAAATACTATTAAATAAAATTAGTATAATAAATAATTAAATAAAATTAATATATTATTTATACTCTATAATCTATAGACTAAATTCTAATACTAAATCCTATATACCCTAATACTTTTTATACTCTATAATCTATATACTAAATACTATATACTCTATATTGTTTATGATATGATATAGAATCACTACAAGAAAAAAAAGGTTTGGGTGACGAACTTGATTCCTCTCTCAAAGTCAAATTTCGTCGCCCAAAAGTTTGGGCGACGAACTCAGTTTGTCGACAGTCTAGTCGCCCATGATTTTGGGCGACGAACCAGTCAATTTCGTCGCCCAAAGATACCTCGGGCGACGCACAAACTTCGTCTCCTAAATCATATTTTTTTCCTCACCCAAAGTTCCTAAACATGATTGGGGAGAGGAAAAATTAATTTCTTCGTCCGAACATGGTTTGGGCGACGAACAATTTCGTCGCCTAAACATGCTTTGGGCGACGAATTTGATTATTCTTCGCCCAAAATATGTTTAAGCGACGGAATTATTCGTCGCCCAAACATGATTTGGGCGAGTAATAATCAAGTTCGTCGCCCAAAGCATGTTTAGGCGTCGAAATTGTTCGTCGCCTAAATATATTTTTTTATAAAAATTTTTTTTTTATTTAGATTATATATTTGAATTTTATATTTAAAAACAAAACTTTATTAAAAAACTATATAAAACAAAATTAGTAAATTTATATATCCAAATATCCATACAAAATAGTAATAACCCTAATGGTCAATCTATTCTAAACTAGTAGCATCATCATCATTTATATCTGACGAAGGTTGATGAGAAGATGGTGGCGGGACAAACCCAGGTATCACCTTGATCAATGCAGCATACAACGCCTTCTTCTTCTCTCTCTCAGCTCGTAAGTCCTGCTGCAACTTCTTCACTTGAGCAGACAACCCTGCGACGACTGCAGATGGCTGAGAAGAAGATGAAGGCGAAAACGAGGATCGAACATCACGAATCCGCCCATATCCTATACCGCGTATTTCCTTACCGGGCCTAACACCCAATGAGTCTATCATAATGCGAAGTCCGAGTGGTTGCAACCATGGCGCACTCGGCACGGATAATAGCCCCCACATCGTGCGAGAACAAATTGTCAACATTAGGATCTAACAATCGTCGGCCGTTTTGCATACACATGATTGGAATCCGCACCCCAGTACTGCGCACGATCCGAAAGAACTTCAACCCACTATATGGTCCCCTCATCGCAGTGGATGACGTTGCAGTAGATGAAGTAGAAGCAGAAGCGGAAGCGTAAGCGGTGACCTGACTAGAGCGGTGAGATCGACGGGCCCTCCGTGGCATAGAGGGGCTCCCAGTACTCGAGGATGGCTGAACTACATCATTGAGAGCTGACTTCATCGCCTTCCACCATATAAGTAAATTATATTTCTCAAACTAATTAATCTACATTTTGTAATTAAACTAAATTTTATATTTAAAAACTAACAAACTAACTAATCTACATACAAACTACCTAATAAATTTTATAATTAAAAACATATAAAACTAACTAATTTTATATGAAAACTAATTTGTTATCTAGCAATGAAAATATCGGCAAACTAATTTCCCTAAGAACAATGATCAGGATTAAACTAATTTATTCAACACTAATAAACTAATTTAAGAACAAAGTAAATACCACCAAACACTGGCCAAAAAACATTAAAAAAGCGATTGAGTCTTAAATCTGACCTGAAAAATTTTCCTCGGTATTACTATTTCCCTGGCCACCTGCACTTGATCTCTCTGAAAAAAAGTTGAAGCTAATGAACAGAAAACACAAAAAACAGAAAAATCCCCAAATAAAAAAAATAAAATAAAAACCGACCAAAAACCCACAATCGGGGGGTGGGTTTGCTGCAGGGTTCCGGTGAGGTTGCTGGTCGGGTAGGGGTTGCTAGTGGGCATGGGGTTTCGGGGAGAGAGAAAGAGGAGGGGGTGGGGATGGGGGTTTCGGGCAGCGGCGAAGCGACGGCGGGCTTAGGGCTGGGCGGGGACAGGGGAAGGAGAGAGAAAGAGGAAGTCGGGGTGGGGATGAGGGTTTCGGGGAGAAAGAAAGAGGAGAGTTGGGGATGGGGGGTTTCAGGCAGCGGCGAAGCCACGACGAGGCTGGGGCTGGGCGGGGATCGGCAGGGATAAGGGTTTCTGTGGGTTGGGCTGGGCGAGGCTGGGCGAGGATCGGCAGGGATCGGCGGGGAGAAGGGAAGGAGAGAGAAAAAGGAAGCCAGGAAGGGTTTTGATGGGGGTTTCAGGGAGAGAGAAAGAGGAGAGGGTGGGGATGAGGGTTTCGGGGAGAGCTAAAGAGGAGGGGGTGGGGATGGGGGTTTCAGGCAGAGAGATGAGAGAAAACAGAAGGAAGGAAAAAAAAAGAAGAAAAAGAAAGCACTTTAAAAATTTCGAGACCCTTAGGCGACAAATTATTTTCGTCGCTCATAACGTTTTTGGGCGACAAACAAGGAATCTCCTCGCCTAAGATTAACTTGGGCGACGAAATAAGACTCTCCTCGCCTAAGATGAACTTGGGCGACGAATCTAGCTTCGTCGCCCAAGCATTAAAAATATATGGCAGGCTTAATACCGCCAAAATTTTCAACTTTTGGGCGACGAATAATGAATTCCGTCACCCAAGACTCTTTGGCAACGACTTTCCCCCTTCGTCGCCTAAAAGCTGTACGAATAATTAATTTTAAATAACTAAATATCTTCTTAATTTTACATAATCAATTCTGTTGTTAATTTTATATAATCAATTTATTAATTTTAACGATCCAAACCGTTTATTTATTAGTCTTTCACTAAAAGATCATCCTTACAAAAAATCAGTCAAATCAAAATTCATCTAGTCGTTCGATTATCATTATTAAAATCATAATTGTTCATAAGTTCGATCTCCGATACTTAACTTCTAAAACTTTGATTGAGCTAATTTTTTGTATAAATGATCTTTGAGTGAGAAACTAATAAATGAACGGTTCAGATCGTTGAAAACACGATCAATATATGAGATTATATATATAAATGAACGGTTATATATTTGAAAAATAAAATTTCATTAACTCTTTCATTGAAATCTTGTTATTTCAATAATTGTGAAGACCACAACGTGACTATAACGATCAGAGCCGTTAATCATCTATGTTCATACGCAAAGATCATCCCTGCAAAAGATCGGCTCAATCAGAGTTCATCTAGCCGTTCGATTATGATTATAAAAACCATGATCTTTCATACACACTAAATGCTAAACCTAACTTCTACTTCTCTGATTGAGATATTTTTTTGTATGGATGATCTTTGAGTGAGGGACTAGCCAATGATCGGTTCGGATCGTTAAAAACATAATAGAAAGTTGAGCTTCTACATATAAATACACTTAAAGAGTATAATTCTATTAATGTTTTAGTAGAAATTTTGGCGATTCAACAGTTTGTGAAGACTACAATGTGATTTCAACATTCAGAACCGTTCATTTTATTCGTTTATACTGTAAGATCATCCCTGCAAAAAATTGGCTAAAACGGAATTCATTTCCTCCTTCGATTAGTATTAGAAAATTCACGATCGTTCATAAGTTCAACCACCGATACCAAACTTCTACATCTCTAATTGACCTAATTTTCTGCAAGAATAATCTTTGAGTGAGAAATTAATAAATAAACCGTTCGAATCATTGAAAACACGATCGACATATGAGGTTGTACATATAAATGAACGATTTTTACACTTGAAGAATAAAATTCTATTAACCCTTTCGTTAAAATCTTGTAACTTCAATAATTGTGAAGACCACAACGTGATTATTACGATCAGAGCCATGCATCATATACGTTCATACTCAAAGATCAACCCTGCAAAAAATCGGCTTAATCGGAGTTCATCTACTCGTTTGATTATTATTATAAGAATCAAGATCATCTATACACCCTAAATGCCAAACCTAACTTCTACATCTCCAATTGAGATAATTTTTTGCATGGATGATCTTTGAATGGGGCACTAAGAAATGATCGGTCCGGATCGTTAAAAACACAATACAAAAGTAATCTTCTACATACAAATACACTTGAAGAGTATAATTCTATAGTTTTTTCGTTGAAACTTTGTCGATTCAACAATTGTGAAGACTACAATGTAATTCCAACAATCGGAGCCATTCAAAAATCGCCCAAATCGGAATTCATTTACTTCATCGATTAGTATTAGCAAATTTTTTATCGTTCATACATTCGAGCACCGTTACATAATTTTTAAATCTCCAATAATCCTAATTTTTTGCAACACTGATCTTTCAATGAGGAATTAAAAATTGAACGGTTCAGATCATTGGAAACATGATCGCATTGTATGAATAACATACATATAATTGTACAAAAAAAAAAGGAATGACCCTTTGGGAGAGGAATATAAGTTGGGCGACGAATTTACATTTTCCTCGCGGAACTTTGGGCGACGAACATGTATATTCCTCGCCTGATGCATTGATTTATTAATATTTTGGCGCGTGAGTTGAGATTTCGTCGCCCAAAATAGTTTTAAGGGAGGAATATTTTATTCGTCGCCCAAAGGTATTTTGGGCGACAAAATGATTCGTCGCCCAAATCTGTACAACATTGAGCGACAAATTTTTTGTTCGTCGCCCAAAATACCTTTGGGCGACGAATATAGGTTTGTCGCCCAAATTTTCGTCGCCCTGTAAAAACAACTAAACGAAACCCTAAACCCCTTTTTTTCTTTCTAATTGCCCAAAAACCTCAAACCCTAATCAACCCTAAACTTTTTTTTTCTCTTTTTTCTTTTATTTTTTTCCTTTTGCTTCCTTTTCACGGGCCCGTGACTCTCCAGTGACCCAATTTTCTTCTTTCTTTCTTTTTTTCTTTGTGCATGTTTCTTCTCCTTTCTCTCATTTCTCTCAATCCCCTGTGCCTCTCTCTCTCTCTCTCTCTCTCTCTCTCTCTCTCTCTCTCTCTCTCTCTCTACATCTCCATCACCAACCCCCCACCACCCTCACCCCTACCCTTATCTCGCCCCTTGCCACCAAAACCCAACTCTTCCTCTCTTCCTCCCTCATGGCCTCAGCTCCTCCCAAAACCAGTCCCTCTTTTTCTCCCTCGATTTTCCAAAACGCAGTGCTTCTTATCCCAGAAAAATCTCACCTGCCAAACATTTCACTGAAATTTTGAGGATTTTGGGCGAAATTATGGAAATTTCGGCAAAATCATTGAAATTTTGACGAAATTGTCTTGGGTTATTGTTAAAATTTCCATACCCTCACAAACGAAAATTTCAGTGAAATTTTTGAAATTTAACTTCCTAATTGGAATGACTATCATATTTCATTCAAATTAATTTATTACTGAATTACTCTCATGAATAAAAAATTCAAGGTTCATAAATGGAAATTCATCTTAAAAAAAATTAAGTTGAAGCTCAATATATTCGCTTGCGTGCCTAGAGGTGAGAAAAACTTACCGAGTACTTGGAAAAAATGCCGAGCACATAGTAGCCTTATCGGGAGCTTGGCGGATGTAGGTGCATCCTCCATCTGCAAAGTTTTAAGTTGCAGATTGCCTTTTTTTAAGGTTGTAAATACATATTTTTAGATTGTAGATGATATTTTTAAGTTGTAGATGCATGTTTTAGGTTACAGATGCAGCTTTCAAATGCAAGTTTAGGTTGCATATGCAGCTGCCAAGCACTCGACAAGAATCGCAGAGCGCTCGATAGGATTTTTGGGGTTCTATTTAAGTTTTGGGGCGAGTGGATTGTGGGGTTATCTTTCTTTTTCATTTTTGGCTTCTACTTAAAGCACCCTTAATTTATATATACACAAAAAAAAAAAATATCAAAGTCTAATAAGATAGCAATATCCAACATAAACCAATAATAATACTAATCTTAAACAACAATCTAAAACTAGTCTTAAATAATTAATTTCTTAATTTTTAATGAACATAAGTCAAACATGAACCTCCCCTTTCTAAAAGTTTGAGAGATATTTTACTTGTAATTTATTTTACTAGTGCTTCTTTTGAATATGAAGTACTTAGCTAACAAGCTAGAAATCTAGAATGAGACAAGATTCAAGCTAATCATGATATGCAATTAATTTATAGGGTTAAATATAAAAATAGTCCATAAATTTTATATTGATTTTCAATTTGATCTATTCACTATAAAAAGTGTCAATTTAGTCCACAAATTTTTTAAGTTGTACCAAAACAGTACAAACGTTAACTTTCATTCGAAAATTAATATAATTGATCACATAAAAATGTGATAAACAAATTGAAAAAATGTGATCACTTGCTGTACACATGACCAGTTTTCGTTAAATTTTTTTATTAAAGTTAACGTTTATACTGCTTTTGTACAACTTGAAAAATTTGTGTACCAAATTGATATTTATTATAATTAATAAATCAAATTAAAATTCACTGTAAAATTTATAAACTATTTTTATATTTAACCCTAATTTATATTAAAAGGTCCTGTCAGTCGCATGGATGTGAAGGAGAAATTGTTGTGCATGTAAGTACGTAATTACCAGCAAGCTATACTTTAATTATGAATATGAGATTTTATGAGTTGCAGTCCTTAATTAATTCACTTTCATGACTATGACCTCTGCCAACCTCTTCGCTTGGGTTTTCTTTTTCTTTGTTAGCCATATATGCATGATGCTTTTTGTCTTCATGCATGATTTCTTAAAATTTGCATCTTCCGTGGTTTAGTTTAAACAGTTTCTCGAGAATGTTACAAATTTAGATGTATGAAATGAAAACTGAATTACTAATCAACTTTTAATTTCAATCTTTCAAAAGTTCTTGTATATGGTTTAAAATCTAGTAATAAAACTTAAAGTTACAGGACGATTATTTTTTTGTTATTAGTTTGATATACATTATTAATTTATTTTTTAAATATCTTAATTTTTATAATATAGTTCTTATTTAACATAATATCAAAGTTTTGAAATTTAATAGTTATCTAGTAGTCTATCTCTCACTTATTTTCAAGTATTTTTGCAAAGTGAGAATATATATATTATCTCACTACGTGATTATAAATGATCGATAGTGTTAGCTTAATATACAACATTAATTATCAAGAATATTTACCAAAAAAAAAGACAGTCATAGTGAAAATTAAAAAAAGTAATATACATTTTTATTTTTTTGAGAAAAGCCAAAAGGCTTTATGCATTAGATTTCGTACAAAACGAAAAAAAAAAAAAAAAACATCAAAGTTCAAGGCTAAAACTATAAATTGTATGGGCACGATCTTAATCGTACTGTGTTAAATATGAGCAATGACATACTGAAAGAAATAGGATCCAAATCCAAAGAAATAATACTTTAAATATCCCTTGGATTTGTTTAATCCTCGGGATCTAAAACTCCCCTATGCAAATGAAAACATTACGATTCTCGTACAATGATTAAGGCGAATTAAAATTAAAAACATGGTTGATGGTCCCCTCTTAATATACAATTATATATGATCTTTTTTTTTTTTTTTTGGCCACAATTATATATGATCTTTAAAGATGAAAAAAATATGGTCCCCCCACTTGTTATCTTTCTTTTCTTTGTTGGTGTTTCATTAAAAGAAACAATGTAGTCTCATGCCTCCCATGTCTCTCACACACTCCCAGTTGCATATACGCCCATACCTCTGTTTTAGAGTACGAACATCATATTTAAACCTATGCTTCGTTTTTTGGACACGTGTCCAACACCCACCTGCCTATGTACCCAACGAAACCCAAGTACAAAGTGAGAATTTTCTCCTTATTACCCCTTCCCTGCTTTTCTGGATCTTGTTTGTTGGGAAAAATTTAAGAATTTTCCCTCAAACTTCATTATCATAAAGTTTTTTGAGGTCTGAGCCTTCTGAGTTGAGCTCTGACCATGTGCGTAATACAATAACAACCGCACACGTGGCAAAATCACAGATGTCAGACTTTTAATCAGTGACCTGGGTCCCACTGCTTTGGATACCCAAACTCATCAGTCACTCTTTCTATCCATACACATCCATGGCAAAGCCCATCCAATGACTCCAAATCTTGATAACTACTCTTCTCTTTTTCTGTCCATTACGCGGTGGTAGTTTAATGAATGAAAAATCGTTTATTTCTAAAATTTATTTTTATAAGTTGTTAGTTATCTAACTATTATTAAATACATAGATAATTTTTGGTTCAATTACAATTTAACTCTACAAACTATAAGGGTGATTTCAAGATGGTCCATAAACAAAAAAAATATTTCAAGTGCATCCACCAGCTTTCATAAATCATGCAACATTAGTGTTTCCGTCCAATTTTTCGTTAAATGCTTACGCGTCTTTACTGATTGGATTTTTTAATAACATAGAGTGCCGTATAGATGCCATGTGAAAAACAAAATAATAAAAAATTACAAAACTTAAAAAAATATGATTTCCCTTTCCTCTCTGCTCCTCTCTCTCTCCCTCCTTCCCCCTCTCGCAGCCACCCTCTCCCCCCCAGCCCCAACCTCACCCCGCCCCTCTCCTCTCTTTTTTCTTTCTCTATTCTCACTCTCNGATCCAATTCAACCAACGTACTGTGATATTTCAAAAACCAACCATAATCAAAGGAAGAAGACAAAGCTAGATTTGCATATCCATAGAGAGAAAGGAATAGAGAGGGTGGCTGCGAGAATGGGAGGGTTGCCGGGGCTTGGTGGGGGAAGGAGAGAGAGAGAGAGAGAGAGAGAGAGAGAGAGAGAGAGAGAGAGAGAGAGAGAGAGAGAGAGAGAGAGAAAAGAAAGTGAAATCATATTTTTTTAAGTTTTGTAATTTTTTATTATTTTGTTTTCCACATGGCACTCTATGTCATTAAAAAATCCAGTCAGCAAAGACACGTAAGCATTTAACTGAAAATTGGACGGAAACACTAACGTTGCATGATTTATGAAAGCTGGTAGACGCGCTTGAAAGATTTTTTTGTTTGTGGACCACCCCTATAGTTCATAAGGATAAATTGTAATTGAGCCATAATTTTTTGTACAGTTAGATTTAACGTCCATTTGTTTGATGATATTTAAATGACTTATAATTTTTATTTGATTAATTCTTTTTACAAAGATGATCTAAAAAATAAATAATTATCATCATGAAATAAAACTACATTGCATGATAAACAAAATAAGAAAAAAGATACAAAAGAGAAGACAACTAACATTCCTCAACTATTTTTAACAGTTCGATTGTCAAGATGACCAAATTACATTTCTTATCTCTCTAGTGAGAGTTTTCTTTCGATTTTTAACAGTTAAAATATAACTGTATAGCATGTAATGGTTGGGGCGGATGCAGGGTGAGGTTAATTGACCCCATGAACCCATAAATGTTGGGCTTGAGGAAAAATTTTGACCCCATGAAGTTTGGGTCTTGGTGGCAGGCGCAAGGGCAATAATGCATTCAATGTGTTTGTGTAAATGTCTAAACAAGAAAATAAGAACTAGATTGCAGATAAAGGAGAAGAAAGACTGAAAGGGTGAGTGATAGTCATGTGAGATGCATATGGGTTTTTTTTTTTTTTTTTTTTTTTTTTTTTTTTCTAAACTTCGTTTTGGCAAGTTAATTAAAAAAACAACTGAGTAAAAGAGAGGCAAGAGACTCACCCAGTGCCAGTGCACACGAATGAAGGACAAAGCAGAGCCAGACCAAACCCAGGGCCCAAGGCAGAAACAAACGGCTAAAATGTTGAAGGCGACTCTCCTTGCATGCCTGCGCGCGCTCACGACGTCAGACCCAAAAACGTCGTCGCCCATTGCGCTACTGCTCCCTCATGATGGCCCTTCCTCGCTCGCATCCGCCCATGCTGCTCGTGAGTTGTGACTGCCTCTGCTTGCTGGGTTAATCTTGCCCTCATAATAGTTGATTTTTGGATACACCACTAGTTGCATTGCGAGTATTTTAGACTTTTTAGGTAGTTTAACTTTTATCATTATAATCCAAAATATCTCACTCAAATGCACATTAAAAAAAAAAAAAAAAAAGAGTATCACATGCTACTTCCATTTATGATATTGATACTATTACAAAATCTGTTCTCACATTGCCACTGTGAAAACACTACATGACAAAACTAATACAATTTATTTTTATTTGATTGGGAAAATTAATACAATTTAAATTACTTGAAAAACAAATAATTCAATGGAGGAATAAAACAAAGAAAATAATTTAAAAATTGACAATTGCCATCAGTGTCAGTGTGATGCAGTAAAACAAAGAATGCCTGGCTGCCTGCTTAAAAGTCGTCCTCTTGAATAGTTCCTTGGATAGGTGCAGCTGAGTACCTTTTCTTTTACCTGGCATACTAGTTTTTTTACTATATTACTCCAAGCAAAGGGGACGGTAATTGATATGGCAAACACACTTTTACCGTTTGATGTCTGGATTCTGGAGCCTGGTACCGATTTCAAAAGAGTACTTGCATCTGTCGTTATTGCATTCTTGACGACTACTGTGGTAAACTGCTATGTCCGGAACTTGTCTTGTTTGGGAATAGCAATCAAATTGATAAAATTTTAGTTCCATGTTCAAACCTCTGTTTTTGCCTGCATACATTTTTAGCTGGATTAATTATTGTTCTATACTTCTATTCCTATTTTGTTTTTTGATTAAGTTTTGAAAACATTTACTTAATCAACATCTTAATGTCTAAATTCAACTATTCAACAAGCGACTTTCAGTTAACTCTTTATAATATCTACTAGTTAGAACTAAAAGTTGACATGTTTTGAGTGTTTTTTAAAGACTTTGAAATGCTCTTAAATCGTTAAAAATGCTTAATTATTTCTTATAAGTTAGGTGATATGTTAGAACACAAATATCTACAAAATCGTTTCGGATTTCACTAACAAATATATAAGTTAGGTGATATGTATACATACAAGGACTTTAGGCCCCGTTTAGTATCTAATTCAAAAAATATTTTAAAAAACTATGATTTATTTTCAAAATATGAATTTTGAGGAACAATTTTTATAATTTAAATATCTGTTTGGTAAAAAAAAAAATTCCAATTAATCCTCAACCAAAATGAAGTAGAACAATCAGTTCTAAATGTCTATGACTTTCTCGGCAACCAAACAGAAAAATTGCAGATGGAGCCTCAAGCACTATTAACCTCATCAGCGACAAAAACTCATCGGGCTCAAGGACTCGACCCGCTCCTACAAAACTTGATTTCACCTCGTTTGGGTCACTGGTTTTGCTTGCCTCTGGATCTCATTTTGAAATCAGAAACTCTCTTTCTCTGTCTGTCTGTGGGAGTTTGGGTTTTTACTGTGTATCCTGGCCAACTATAAAAGGAGATGAAGAAGCAGAGTGTGGTGAGGCAGATATAGACATGCGAAAGGAAAAAAAAACTTTGGAAAACGATATTTAATCATTTTTAGAAAAGGGGTTGTTTTTATTTTTTTTTTTTAGATATTCATTTTAAAAAATAATCTACTAAACACATTTTTTAAATTTAAAAACAATTTGATGTTTTTAAATACATAAAACAGTTTTTAAATAGGTACCAAACGGACCCTTAGCTTAATAAGAATCAGGGTGTTAAATTTCGAAGTTTTCGGTGAAATTTCACCGAAAATTTCGATTTTTTAGGGTGTCAAAATCGAAACCCATATTTGTTAAATTTTCGGGATGATTTCGTCGAAATTTCGGCGAAATTTTCGGCAGTGAGAATTTGAGATATGGTTTTGGGTTTTTGGAGAAAAATGGAGAGGTGGCAGGGGGAGATCAAGGGAGAAAGAGGGGTGGCGGCAGAGCGGCGGCATGGGGAGATAGAGGGAGAGAGAGGCGATGGCAGGGGGCGACGGGGAGATGGCTGGGGGAGATGCAGAGAGAGAGAGAGAGAGGATAAAGAAAAAATGAAGAAGAAAAACAGGGGAGTTGCTGACTTGCTGGAGCCTCGGGGGAAAAGAAAGGAAAGGGAAAGGAAGGAAAGAAAGAAAAGAAAAAAAAAAGGAAGTAAAGAAAAAGAAGAAAAAAAAATAAAAAAAATAAAAAAGAGAAAAAAATTAAAAGGTTTAGGATTGATTGGGGTTTGGGCCCTTGGGTTAATTGTAAAAAAAAAA
>QANW01000555.1:1071016-1121987 GCA_003254865.1 Dryas drummondii
TTTGGCCGTTTGGAGTTTCGTTTAGTTGTTTTTAAACCCTAAACTAGTAAACTCTAATATATTTATATATAAAAAATAATTTAAAGTATCCTAAAGTGCTTAAACCCTAATATCATATACCATATCCTAAACAATATAGAATATAAATTATAAAATATATAGGGTTTAGTGTACATATTATAGAGTATAGATAATATACTAATTTCATTTATTCATTATACTAATTTTATTTAACAGTATTTGTCTCCAGCATGAACTATATTTATCTTATATAACATGAAACCTACTATATAATTTAGTTTATTTAATATTTTATATTAATTTAGTAGATAATATGATAAATAAACATATGATAAAGTTTCAGTCAAAATTTCTGTATTTTGATATCAATTTCCATCAAATTTTTGTCAAAATTTAAAAATTTTCAAAATTTTCATCAAAATTTCTATCAAAACTTTTTTAAAACCCAAAATTTTATTCTTCGATAAGAATTGCCTCGTGGAGACTTCATATGCTAAAAGAAAGTGGAGAGTCCTCTTTTTGACGGATCAAACAATGGGGAATTAATTTCAATTAGGAGCTTTATGTGGGAGAATTGAGACCTTTCTTTTCTTGTTCAAATCCGACGTGCTATTTGATGACCGTGCTTTTAGCTTTTTCAACACTGGCATGGTGGCATAATTCATAAACACTGGAAATGGTGATTTGAAAACGAAAGTTTAGATTTTTGTAGCGGAAACAGTCTTCTATGTTGTAATTTTAATGGCCATTCAAAAAGAATGCCAAGGAGTGGTCACAATCAACCAATCCGGGGAGTGGGTCAATCTTTGCTGTCTATGGATTTTGGAGTGACATCTTTGGGTTTGGGTGGATGAACGATGATGGATCCCTCCTACTCACTAATCACTGTATCTTGACAACCCACCCCAATTTTGGATTTCATCACCTTAAAATTAGTTGCATTCATACTCTATTGTACTTTCTAGTTCTAGAACATTATCAAAACACTTGCAAAAGGTTTTAATTAAGGTTAAATATAAAATAGTCCACAAATTTTATCTTAATTTTTAATTTGATTCACCAATTATAAAAATTATTTAATTTTTTTAACAAACTTTTTAAGTCGTACTAAAGTAATACAAACATTAATTTTTATCTAAAAACTAACGAAACTAGTTATGTGTATAACATTTGACAAAAACATTTATACCTTTTTTTTTGTTAGATCCTCTTACTCTTCTTTCTTCTTCATCTCCTTCTTTCTTTTTGCAATAGATCCACTTCCTCTTCTTGCTTTTTCATCTTCTTTTTCTTTTGCAAATCTCACCATCATCTTCACCTTTCTCCAACCACAATTAAAAGAAGAAGAAAAACCACTATCGAGGTCTCAACACACCCCTTCCTACAAGGGTGTGGTTTTTTTAGGTCAAAGGGTGATGAATGAATAAAAATGTCTTTGAAAAAGTGGTTACATGTCATGCACATGACCAATTCAATTAATTTCTGGATGAAAGTTAATGTTTATACTACTTTAGTACAATTTAAGAAATTTATAGACCGAATTGACACTTTTTATAGTTAATAAACTAAATTAAAATCAAGATAACATTCATGTATTATTTTATATTTAATCCTTTTAATTAATACATCATACATAGAAGGGAAGATGAAGAAAGTAAGACATTTTATCCAAATTAAGCTACTATATCTCATTGACTTCTTGACTTCTTCTTGTTACTAGCTAATATTATCACCGTCCCCCACTAATGGCTACTACTTCATCATTGTCACAAATTAATTAATCATCATCAGTCACACTATTATCATGGTACAATTACCGATCATAGTCAATTAATTACTATTTTCAATACTGTTATTACTATTATTAATTTTTAAGTACACTGTACGCCCTTACTTATATAAGAAAAATTATGTGATTCAACCACTACATATGACACATCTAGACTTAATAGTCAAAAGTTATACTCTTATAACAAAAAAAAAAAGTGAACCCTATCAACATTCTTTCTCATTATTATAGCGGATCGGAAAAAAAAAAAAAAGATTTTGTATCATATATACTTTGACTTTCTTTTGTTAAAATTTTAACTCGTAAATACAAAAATACTAATAAAAAGTATTTTTATATCACATTTAGTGTTTGTATAATAAAATTCTTCCCTACACAATGAGCTATAAAACTCGTGTTGAGAATTTGGGTTTTACTATCATTTGAAGTCCGCGGGTTTTACTATCATTTGAAGTCCGCAGATTTGTGTTAAATTTGGGTCAATCAAACCTTGAACTCGAGCTTAGTTTGAATTTAATCGAGTTGGTAATTTAGCACTTATTTCTATGAGCCAATTAATGTTTGGACTACAGCTCAGCCAGTCCAGTAACTGATTGTGTTGCCTGCAAAAGATTTAAGTTCCCCTACAAAATCAGACACAAGTCCCACCATGATGCTACTCAATACGAGATTATGTCCTCTACTTTACATTGGTTTATAGCCAATCCCTTCAACCACAAGTATATCCCTGTCCTTATATGGATCAACCCCCTTGCAAAATTCTATCGACTATGGTATAAAAATTAAATTTATTGTTTACGTTGAGAAAAGAATCACAAGTTAAGAAATTAAGGTCTTCCACAATACGAGGTTTATAAAATGTTAATATTCTTCGCCTATTATTAATTAATTTTAATTATATATTTTAATTTTTTTTATGATATTATAGTGTACAAATACACGTGCTCCTACATGAGAGACGTGTTGAGATCGATAAAGAATCACATCCGAAATTTAAAGCCTTGAGCCTTGAATAGTGCGTAACAATAAGCATAATTTTTGTTTGCGTCAGAAAGATCTTAGACTGTTAGTCTATTGATTGTTTGGCAATAGAGCCGCTCAATTTTTTTTTTTTTTTATATTTCATACTTGAATGTTAATATTTGTGGATTTGACTAGGACTTTTTATAGTGTTGTTTAAATATATTTTAGGACATTTAAAGTTTGTGATTTTCTTTATAGAAGATATATACAGCTGCAATGATATAAATGCAATTGCACTTGTGATCAACATGATCCGTCAAATGATGGACCCTTCTTGTCGAGCGCACGGTGTTGCTTTTATTTTGAAACGTAATAATACAAGCATAAGTCATTTTTGATATTTAAATAATTATCTTTCACTTGTGCCAACGAACCCTTTAAATTAAGCAGGTCGCAAAGAGATTTAATGGTTTATTTATAAGTTATGATGATGATGGATGGATGGATGGATGTTTTACGTAGGATTTAATTGCATACAAATTAGCAATTAATGATATGATATCAGTATATCACTCGCACCAGCAATTAACTTTTGTGTACGTATGGCCTTGACGTATAACATCAACTCGCCTGGTAGTAACGAAAGAAAAAAAGTCCTGTCAATGTTGAATGGAAAATTAAATCGACAACTAAAAGATACCATGCGTTTAAATGAAGTGATGTTTCTTAGGCATATATCATCCTCGCACTAAAACGTGACAGAAAGACCCACACCTAAATTTTTCTGAATATAATTATGAAAAGGAAAAAGAAGGCTCTGTATTTCTCCCTTTCATCCTTCTCCTCACCTGTCTAATCACAATATTACACCTCGATCTCACTAACTCTCTCTCTTACTCACTAGTCACTACTCATCAGAGCAGCGACTCTCTTCAATCAAATCGTCTCCAGAGCTTAATTGGCTGGCTCCACCACCTACAGTATTCCCACGTGCGTTCCCATACCCATCCACTCTCTCTCTCACGTGTCACTCGCTTCTCATCCTCTCTCTTTCTCTGTCTGTGCAAACAGTGCAGCGTTTTTCTTATGCACTGTAACCCCATTGGTTTAGAACAAAGGAAACCCAGAGAGAGTTGAGAGTTGAGACCCCTTCAATGCTGATCTGACTCTCTCTCTCTCTCTGCCCTAATCCTAAAACCCTTTTCCTCTTTTATACGTGACACCTAACCTACAACCTACTCTTCCCCATTTCTTTGCAATCTCATCCGACTATTATATACACAGTCCTATACATATTGTACTACTCCTTTCTCTGTACCGCACTTCCACCGAAACCATCAAAATCCCACAAGTCCATAACACACTCACACACGCAGAGAAGTGACGGAGACATGGAAATAGGTGGCAACAGCATCAATATCAACAACATGTTGGCTCATCATAACAGCACCAGAGGGCAAAATGGTAATACCACCGCCAATCTCGCCTGGGATATATGGGGGGAGCTCAGTAATAATAACACTACTACTACTCATACCTCTAATAATAATAACTTATGGTACACCGCCGCCGCGGCAGCCACCTCGCTCGCCACGGCGGCGGAGGAGGCGTACTCTGGTGGGCCCCACTCGTCCCACCAGAAGTACTACCATCCGGATCCGCACTTGATGTGCTTGAAGCTGGGGAAGCGGCACTACTTCGAGGACGCCTCCTCCTCTGCCGCTGCTCCGCCGCCGCCGCCACCTCTGATCCAGCGACACGTGGCGGGGTTCCCTGTGGCTGTGGCCGTGGCGGCGGGCAAGAGAGGCAAGCAGCATCAGCAATTGTATGGCGGTGGCGGAGGGGCCTCGTCGTCGTCGAAGGTGGCGCGGTGTCAGGTGGAGGGGTGCCACGTGGCGCTGGTGAATGCGAAGGAGTACCACCGGAGGCACAAGGTGTGTGAGATGCACTCCAAGGCTTCCAAGGTGGTGGTGTTGGGGATGGAGCAGCGTTTCTGTCAGCAGTGCAGCAGGTCTGTTCACTTTTTAATTCCATGTTCGACTATATTTTTAAGTCATCCCAAAAATTAAGAAGAAAAGAAATTTTCAAGTTGACAATGGTCAATGCATATCAATCAACTTAGTAACATTTGCAGTTTAGTTATTTGACAAAGTAGCTAGACTCAATATTAGTAATTGGAGAAAATTAAATTAATTTTCAAGACCCAACATATTATATTCAAATTTGTGTAAATAAAAAAGGATTGTTGGTTTGCTTGATTAATTTTTGGCAAAAGATTGTATAATTAATAAGATGATGATAGATGGTCTAATGGGTGGGAAAATGGGTATGTATGTATATATAGGTTTCATGTTGTGTCAGAGTTTGACGAGTCTAAGAGGAGTTGTAGGAGGAGATTAGCAGGGCATAATGAGCGAAGAAGAAAGAGCTCTCATGATTCTCTACCAAGAAACTCTTCTCAAGGTGTGTATATATATTTGTCCTTATTTTATTATTTTCCTTATTTATTTTTTTTTTTTCATTAGAGGTTCCTTGGGTAACCAATGTTTTGTAGCACACTACTACTGTGTTTGACATTGTAATTACTCACCAAAACAAATCCGCTATATATGATGAGTCATACAAATTATATATATTTATACCAACCAATTCTAACTACAAGCAGAGAAACTAATCTAACTATAAGAGACTATTGAACATTACCAAAGAAGCCAAAAGCTGCTAGAAACTCCGGCCAAAAAAATCCACATTCTTACATAGGCACCCCAAATTCTCTTGTAACAAGCTTGGATACTTAAGGGAAGGAGACCCCAAACTGTTTTAGGCCAGGCCACTAAGAATCTATAAAACTAATGTGAAAAGATTTTGTGCCCAAATGTGGCAAAGTTAAATAATACACATCATTCTTTTGTTGTTTTGGTGATTATACACATCACCATCTATTTTTAATATGAAATTAATATCATATTTATTGAAATATCATCTTATTTAACCCAAATCTAATGGTCTTAATTTATACTTAATTGCTATTTTCTCCATATTCAAAATTTGCAACCAACGTTTCAGATCACAGAAAAAAATCTGAATAGCAATTCGATCTTCTCCCATGGATTGCTATGATTTTCTCCACATTTGAATCTTCTCTCAAAGAATCCAACAGATTTTGCACTTGGGTTATCTTCTCCCATAGATTGCTCTCCTCCCTAAAACTTAAACCCTAAATAAAATAATTGGATTGAGTTTTTTTTTTTTTTTCTCTTTCAATCTGAACATGAATTGATTCAATCTGTAAGCATAAGCTTTCAAGGCTTCTCCTACCATCTTATCCCAAGGAGGACTTACCTGCACCGGGGATACCAATAGGTGGTATCCCCATCCTCTTCTCTCACTCTATCTCTTTCTCTCCCTCCACCTTTCTCTCTCCTTTTCTCGCTTTCTCTTTCCATGGTGATACCACACAGGTGGTATCCCAAGGATAAGTAAGTTTTATTCTCTTATCCCTACAACTATATGATTCAATTTTGTTCGTTAGTGTTGGAAAGGTCAATTAAAAAAAAAAAAAACTTAGTTTCAGGTTCCAGAAATCTAAGAAAAAAAAACCATTAAACTATACAAATCAAAATGTCTATGTGAACCCTAACATATTAACAACCCAACATTGGAAAAAAAAAAAAAATCTCAACAAAACAGTACACCATATGAAGTATAAAAGTTAAGTAAACTAGTTCTAAAACAAGGACCTTTCTTGTGAACTATCACAAATCCTTAAAGAGTTGAACAAAATTCTTCTAATCATAAATGCAATAAGAGAGATGACGTAGTAACTTTTTAGGGTTCTAAAATTGGGGCAAAAATTTCTTAAGGAGATAAACATACATTTAGAGATTTTTATTTTGTCGTGAAATCTTTTTAAAATATTTTTCTTTCGTAATTTAATTTATGTTTTGTAGAACTTTAAAAGAGGTTATATTAGTCTTTTTAAAAGCTTATGTGACAAATATATTATTAGATGTATTAAATAATCTAATTGACATGGAAATTCCATGTCATTAGGGCACCCTAGCATTAGCCCTATTAAATAATCTAATTGACATGAAAATTTCATGTCATTAGGGCACAATTAAGGCATCAATAATTAGAACACTCTAGCACAACCCATATGAGAATGCCATATAAATTGGAAATTAAATAGTTGGGCTAATTAGCTTTGTCCAACACATTTCATTCTACACCTAAAGAGGTAGATACATGTATATAGTAAAGGTGCCGCCCCACCCAGCCTCATATTACAATCAGTTTTCCTTTATCGGTTAGGATATATGGGAACCTCATACCATGCACCTTGTGTTGATGTGGGCTAGTCATTTATTTAATTAAGATAAACTTTTGAATGTAGAAATTTGAGCATTCAATCCAAAATCAATTGGTAATGAGTAAAGATGCCCTAGACCTCATAAATTATAAGGCAAAACTTGTTTGTGTTTTTCTTAGGATGGGAACATGCCATTGCATTGGAACCTAATATCAATAGCTTTCTTTCTTTGGTACTGTTTTGCTCCAACTATCAGCTTGATTTATGTATCAACTTTGAGGAAAAGAGAATGTTTCTAAGAACTCACACATCTAGATGTTAGACAGTCACTTAACCCCAAAAGTCTAATCTATTAAGTTTAAACTATTAGGTAACCAACAAACAATATATATCAAACTATCAACATACAACTGTTTGAGATGGATTTTGAGCAGTTTAACACTGCACCTTCTCACCGCTTGTCTTGTTAAATTAAATGCTTCCTCATCAGATCTATATAGTTAATGTATAATTTATTTGTGTAAGATCATATATTCTAATCTTAGAATTCTGTTGGAATTCATGAACTGTTTAGGTATAAGTTACATACCCCATTACCCCTTATCATGACTTTTGTAATACAATCTGATATGAAAAGTAACAGTCCTCTACAACTTTCTTCACTTACAAATCACTTGCTCGAGCATTAATTATCCAAATTGTCATTAGCAAAATGGTAATATACCTATTCAATTTCTTTGTTGAGCTTCATATTTGTTTGTTTCACTTGCATGAAGTTTGAAGAAAATATATGAATGCTATGTAAGTTGGAAAAAAATAGTTGGGGCAAATAGCATTGTCCATTATCAAATTACCACAAGCTAGTGCCCTCCTTTAAATTAACCACATAACACACAATGACATTAAGTGCTGTCTCATATATGAAGTTATAATAAAACCTTAATTTTCCTTTTATATACTTCATTTGCTATGACATTATGCAGGCAGTGAAACTCCATTTCCAATCATATTATATAACTAATGAATGAATAATCAGTATAAATAAATGATGAAGCTGATCATCAAACTAAAGCTAAACATATGGAGTTTCTTGGTGGACAGACAGTAAGTTGATAGGTGCTGGCAGGTTTCCTGCATATTTATCATCATCCTCGACAGGGCGTGCTCTCTCTCTTCTGTCATCCAAGGCCGATTCTTGGGTATCTCCCTCTGATCTCTCCTCAAGATCCAGTGCTGCACTTCGAGAGCTCATTGCAGAAAACCGTGCAGCCATCTTGGCTCACCAGCTCATTTCGGACAGATCAGCCGAAGAGTACTTTGGTACTGATCATGGACAATCTTGGTCCAATTCTGTTGAATCTCACCACCACCACCACCACCACCAGATGTTTTGTGATCCACATGATCATGGTTGGGAGAGGTTCCATGAAAGTAGTAGTGGCGCTCATTTGACACTTGATCTCATGCAGACTCCAAGCCCTGCTGCATATGGGTTCTTGCCTGCAACTGCAAGGGCCAAAACCAAGGCTGAGGAAGAGGATTGTGATTTGTGGAACTCCTTTCAGGGTGCCAGTATGGTCTAAAATTCTTTTGACAAGTTTCATGGATGATTAATTCTTTGATTGCTTTGCTTAGTGTGATAAGGGCAAGCAAGCAATTGTTAGCCAATTAGACCAATTAGGGGGCGAATTGTTTGTTGAACAAGCTGTATATTTCTTCATTCTATTTTTATTATGCATACTTTCTGTGTGCATTGTAGAGATTTGATGAAAATCTCAGTTTTGAGAGAAGACTTTAAAGATCGGTTGCGTATTTAAGGTGAACTAAAACCTTAATCTTCTATGTATATATGAAGAAATTCTGTTCTGAAATGAAAAAATGTCTGCTTTTACCTAAGAGCTGGGGTTTGTGTTAGGAAGTGGCTTTGTGTTCTGGAAGTTCAAAATTAATTAAGAGCCGGCTATCAGTTGGCTCTACCAAAGAGGATGTAGCCTGTAACTCTTAACTTCTCAATAAAACCAAATGAGGACTATTTATTGGTTCTACCAAAGTGGCTTTGTGTATGTATGCTCTAAGGTTTAGGGTTTAGGGTGGAGCGTTTAGAGAGTAATTTATTTGAGAGTGCGGAAGAGGGTATTTCCTCTTCAAATTGTAGTTTTTTGCATCTCTTTTTAGTGGAATCATCTAGTCCATGAATGTTGTCCAATCTTCAATTAACCATGTAAATGTAAATCTCATGTTTAAGAGGTTTTCTTTAAAATTGTTTCGTTGGTTGGTTCACTTAAAAGAATTTCCAAGTAAAACCAAATTTCTTACCACAAACAAGCCACATGCAAAGAAAGATTAGTTAGAGACATACATATATTGCTCCAAAGTCAAGCCAAGTGAGTGCTCAAAGCTGGGCGTTGATGCGAAAAATGGTTATGGTTTGTTCAGTCTGTGATAATCATGTATACGCCAGTTAAAGTCGAAACACACTATTATATACATCGACCCAGATTAAATATTAAAATCTTCATGCAAGAGTACCTACTCGCAAAGGCCACAGTTAAAATTGAACAAACAATCAACTCCATGGAGAGTAAGTACCACGTGAAGTCAAGCCATTTCAAAAATATCATGGTGATCGAGCACCATGTGCAATACTCCAGGTCCAGGTTTACACACATTTGGCAAAGACAAAAGCAAAGTTCTCATCACGTACTATCTTCAGTACTACCCACTCGTCAAGTTTCCTTCTTCAGTTGCTTATATTATTATTCAAAAAGGTTAAAGATCTACAATCGCTTATCGATCCGATGTACAACAATTGTATTCATTCACCATTCCTAACATTCTGAACTTACAATAATGCATGATGTCTATATGAGTAATATGAGCTAGTGTTCTTCATTGTGTAAAAATTTCTCAAAGGATCCAAGAGGTTTGAAAAATTATGCTTTCTAGTTATAGAAAGTGCATAGAGAAAGAATTGCTTGTATATGGGGTCAAATATTGATACGGCTTTTATTCTACATGATCGGATCTTTACCTACGCATACACCGATACACGCACAAAATATTTAAAAAAATCTTTTAGTAATATACGAATTTATTTTTTATTTTTTTTAACCTCAAATACCATCATTCAAGTGTCAAATGCAGCCAGGAAAATATATGATGAGAAAATCTACTGTTGCACTCATAACCTTGAGACACTCACATGAAATGAATGGCAATAAATATTTACCAAAAACCATATAAACTACTGTAGCTCTGTTCCACGTACCCAGTGACATTTTTTGTTTTTTATTAAAATCACCCTGAGACACCCTTTAATGTTGCCTGTATCATCAACAATTAATATGATGTGCTTGCTCATGAATGTCATGGCTTTGCCCCTTTATATATAGGTGAGTAGGTGAAGAGAGATATTCAAATTAATTCTTTTAAAAGTTTTGACAAGTGACTCACATGCAAAGTTTTTCTTTTATGTCTTTCTTTGTGATAATATATGTAGACTGTTAATTGAACTCACACGTCATATGAATCATATGATAAATAATTTAAATTAATAGTTTGATAGCAATATTATCTTATAGCAAATTATAAACGTATAAACATAAATTTACATGACAAAATTTCTAAATAGACATTATTTTTTATAGAAAATTAGAATTAAATACCAAATATCAATAGTTTTTTAGTAAAACAGTAAGACATTAATTTTTTTTAGTTTAGGTACTAGCCTAGAATAAAACATTTTGGATTAGGTTACAAATCAGTTTGTTATACAGTTGTGACTGTCGAACAGTTACAATTGTAATTGTCGAACAGTCACAGTTGTGACTATTTAAAATTTATAAAAAATCAAAATTTTTAAGGGTTTCATACTTTTGATTTAGGTTTGGGAGATGAAATCTTATAACCCAAAAACTAAATATTAAAGTTTAGGCCTTACAAATATTGAAAAAACAACAAATCAATAAAAAAGTTATGACTGTTAGACAATCACAGTTCGATATAACTATATTTTTTAAAATTGGTATCTAAACTAAAATTTAGTACTTAAAGTGAAATAACATAAATATTTTAGTAGTTGAAATGAAAAAACATTATAATTTAGTACCTAAAATCAATAAACCTTATTTTCTATAAGAAAGGAAATGACCACATATTTGGTCTAACTTCGTAGTGTAGTCTTATGATCCATCATTTATTTTATGAAAAATTAGGATTAAATATTAAATATGCATAGTTTTTTAGCAAAATAGTAAGATATATATATTTTTTAAATTTAGGTACTAACCTAAAGAAAAACATTTTGGATTAGGTCACAAATTGGTTTGCTATACAGTTGTGAGTATTTCAAATTCATAAAAATTCAAAATTTATAACAGTTTAATGTTTTTTATTTAGGATTAAAAGATGAAGTCTTATAACCCATAGACTAAACATTAAAGTTTAAGCCTTGCAAATATTGAAAAAATAAAAAATCAGTAAAAAAGTTATGACTATTAGACAATCATAACTCGGTGTAACCATGTTTTTTAAAGTTTGGTACATAAACTGAAATTTAGTATCTAAAGTGAAATGACATAAATATTTTGATAGTTAAAATGAAAAAATATTGCAATTTGGTACCTAAAGTAACGGGCATTTATTTTTTAAATTCCCCTTCGATATTAATGCACAAATTTAAGACCAATACAATATTTAATAAATTTAAAAATAATCATGATAGTGATAGAATAGACAAATATATTCAATTTGGTTAGTTTTAATAGCAATCATACTTGCAACAGATTTTTTTTTTTTTTTAAATGTGGTTTGTATCATTAAATTAACTATATTGAAAAGTCCTTTAAGAGGTAAATATCACTTTCTTATATATATATTATATATAGAATTTTTCTTTACAGAGAATGTTTGCATTTTTCAAAATTTGCGGACGCCGACAAAATGTTGACATGAGATAGACAATGTGTTGACAGATGATGCGTTGTATCAATTTTTGAAATTTCTTGTCTACCCAATGTCAGTACTGTATCGGCATCGACAAATTTTAAAAAATGCAGACATCCTTTCTAAAAAAGGAATGTATATATATATATTTGCTTATCCAAATGTTAATTCAAGACTCTCAGTGTGTAGGCGTTGATCGATTAGTAGTTGAAAAAGTTGTCTCCCTGAACAGTCAACACCCTTCACATCTTAGTTTTTAGATTTTAATTTTCAAATTTTGGGTGTTTGAGAGTTAAAACCTAAAATTTAAGCTCTAATATTGATTTTACAGAGGATGAGATATTAGAGCTCTAATATCAATTGATCGGAGTCATTTTTGTCCATTTTTTTTTATCTCATCTTCTGTAAAATCAATATATATAAAAAATGATCACTCGCTCATCATAGAGTGGAGAATTTCTCGCTCACCTAATCACCCAGTAATGAATTTTAATAATTGGAACCGTTCATATTTTAGAGCGCAGCATTATTCAAAGATCACCCTTGCAAAAAATCAGCCAAATTAGAAACTGTTTAACCGGTGTATTACTGTCAACATCATTTCAATCTTATCTGACGAACTGTATTTGTCTGCAAAGTTTGAATAACCAAACAATTATCGATTTGGTTGATTTTTTATAGAGATGACCCTTAAGGATGAACCTAAAAAATGAACGGTCCCGATCATAAAATTTCTCGCTTTGTGGTAAGATGGTGGTTAGGTGAGCGGAGAATTCCCCGCTCTATGGTGAGCGAGTGATCATTTCTGTATATATATATACATATATGTGCAGTATGTACGTTCTTTAGGTTTTTTTTCCTACATTTTGATCTTATTCTTGGCATGGTTTAATACTTTAGGGTATAAATCGTCAGTTCAGACTCGTTCTTCGGTTTTAACTCTCGTGGTTTTGGACTCTTGTAGTTTTTTAATTAACTTCAATATAACTTCGAATAATAATTTTACTCTAAAATATAGAGCCTTTTATCCTAAAATGTCATATCCTTTTAAGAATTGAATAAAGATGACCAAAAAAAAAAAAAAAAAAGACTACAATGAATTTTGCATTATATATATAAGAAAAACTTTAAGTGCAAATGTCCACATTATTGTTACTGAGCGTTAAAACTCTTATTACTGATTGATCGTTTAAACGCTCATTAATATCTGCAAGTACGTAAGAATACACTCTAAACCCTCTATGTGTATAATAATATAAGTGGTTTTGGGTTGATTCTAAGTCTCTAATGAAAATATTATATAGATTAGAATAGATAGTCAAATTCTATAAGTGGTTTGAGAAGAAAAGAAGAGCTAGAAGTACGTAAGAATACACTTGAAGCCCTCTATGTATATAATAATATAAGTGGTTTTGGGTTGACTTTAACTCTCTAATGAAAATATTATATAGATTAGAATAGATAGTCAAATTCCATAAGTGGTTTGAGAAGAAAAGAAGAGCAAGAGTTACCCATATTTGTGACATTGGGTGGTCCAGCCAGTAGAACAATGAAAGAAAGAAAACCTTTTGGTGCTTTGCATCCACAACAACACACACCCAGTCAACCAGCATCCATAACCCATTTCATATACACTCATCGCTCATCTGTTTCATATATATATATATTTATATATGTATCTAAGCATCCACTATCTACTAGACTACTATCTTAGCTATTTTCATCGTATCACGTGTACTGCACGTGAATACCTGCAACTGATCCTCCATACGACCCCACGCAACACCCTACTATCCTAAAACAAGTATCCACGTGCAGGGTTTGAAAAGTATGCTCTCTGTGCCACCCCCACAGCACTGTGACAGTAGCATCAATAACTTTGTCGCAGTAAAATTGTGAGGGCCCTATATGGCTATATCTCTTCTTTTCAATTATTTTGAAACAGAGTATTTACATTCACATTAAAGATCTAGAGTTGGAATTACTTATATCTTAATATATTCTTTTCTTTTTCTAATATATATACTAACACATTATATATTTGATATGACCGTAACATGGGTTAAGTAATGTTATTAATTTATTTATGTTATAACACGTATATATTTATAATATTATATTTTAAAAGTATAAATTTGTCATTTATTTATGTTATTAGTTAACTAGCCTTTTTGTACTCACTTTCGCGAGTGAGAAGTAGTTTTTTTTATTGTGCAAACATCGATATTTTGACAAGTATAATTAATTTAATAAATAACGAAAAGTAAATTTAAAAAAATTAATAAAAGAGAGAGAGACAACAAACCAATTCTCGTGATAAAGTAAACTTAAGAAATAGATAATCAATTATTAGATTTAAGCCGAAACGATCTCAACCATTTAGACTCGGAAATAATTCAAAAATCATTTTGTTTTATTATATAAATATAATAAATTTAGCGTTACTCTTATTTCAATGAAGATTTTTATGGCGCAAAAAGAGCTCACAGCGAATATCATACATTCACCATACAATAGTGGAAAACTATATATATCCTTATGTCAGTAAAAAATCATACATTGAAATAATATAATCAGTTAGATGTTGTAATTTCCTGCAAAATTTAGAGTAAAAAGTGAATGCATAAATGATGACATACAATGTCCGTTGGTGAGTAAAACCCCTTTCAATAATGGTGTTTGCAAAGCGATAGATGTGGGGGAAGGAGGGTAGGATGGGATGTGTGTTGGGCAAGCGATCGACCTACAAAGCTGGGATCACTGGGTAGTGGGGGGCTGAGAGTAATGTTGCACTCATTCAATGAAACAAGATATGTACCTCATTTATTCTTCTGACTTCTCTCTTTTAACTAAGAGGGCTTCCAATATTTGATTGTTTGCGTGCCAGTTTGGACCACTGACTACTCCTCACTATGCTTGAAAGCTCAGAATAAAAATTAAGCAATGGTTGGACCACTTTTTGTGCAACTTTTTAATAAGCTCTTCATTGTGCATGTTAGCTAGGATATTAATTCAAACTCACTGTCATTTTATGTTTTTGTAGATTTTATTCTTCATTTATAGGTTTGAATGTTTTTAAAGCTGGATCCAGATTAATTTGTAATTCTAATAGTTAAGCGTTAACAATATTTTTCTTTACACTTGAAGTCTCAAGTTCAAATCTTACGTATCTTTTTTAATTTTTAATTTGTAAGTAGAATAATATCAGTGAAATTCATAAGTTATTAAACTAAATTACTGCCTGAATTAATGGTTTCATTTTTTATAGTAGAATTTACCAGTAAACTTACTAATCAATGAATACCTATTGAAGGGGGTAGGCCTCCCTTTTGGTTGACAGAATGAGGGGACCTAAAACTTAAAGCGAAGGGTGGAAGAAAGTGACCTTTCTCCAAACAATTAGTAATGAGTGAGTCATGACGAATCATCATATAGGATTCCTAATATAATTCAGTGAATTCACCCACAACTCATATATATATATATATATTACTGGCAATTAAGTGATCGATTTTAGTTTCTATATATTTGTTTTATACTTTTATGGAAAATAAACTTATTTTCTAACTAAAAATGTTTTCTTTTTTACTTTGCACCCAACATGCCATCTTTACAAAAAAAAAAAAAGAAGGAATTACAGTAACTTATAATATGTTTTATTTGAAGAAATTAAAGCATTAAATCTAAAATTAATTGACAATTGATGAATAAAAAGACCCAAGATCTTATATATTTTTATACAAGACCCTAATTTTTTTATTTGTAATTATGTCTCAACACGCTCCCTTACATATGACATCACTTAAGTCAAACACGTAAACAACATATATTGTATGATGTAGGAACACATATAATTGTTTGGTCCAACGTGTGGATGATTGTTTGATCTAATACCATGAGGAAATTGAAGCATCAAATCCTAAATCAGTTGACTGTAAAAGAGGTCTAAGATCTTATATATTGTTATAAAAGATCTTGTTAATTTTTAGCAAGATCTTTAACTATGTGTAGTAATTTCACTATAAGTTTTTTATTTTTTTTTCAATGGAACCGAACGCTTAATATATTCTAATCTAATGTATTATGGACCCATCAGGGTGTTAAATTTTGAAATTTTCGACGAAATTTTTGATTTTTAGGGGTATGAAAATTTTAACACTATATTAAACATATTTTGAAAATTTCGGCGAAGGCAGCGACCAGAGGGAGAGATGGGAGGAAAAGGAGAGCTGGCCTCGTTGCTTGTCGTTACCGGGGCCCGAGAGACAAAAGAGGAGGAAGAGATCGGCCTGGAGAGAGGGAGAGGGAGGAGAGAGAAGAGATCAGAGAGGGAAATATGAGTTACTGACTGAGGGAGAGAGAAAGAGAAGGTGACTGAAGTAATGAGAGATTGAGAGGGAAGATGGCCACTGGAGACTTATAGGGAAAATGAAGGAAATGGAGAAGTGGAGATTGAATCTGGAGACTTACGGAGAAAAAGTAAGGAAATAGGAAAAGGAAGGAAAGAAATAAAAAAAATAATAATAAAAAAGAAAAGGAAAAAAAAAATTTAGGATTAACTGGGGTTTGGGGTTTTTGGGCAATTGGAAAGAAAAAAAAAATGTTTGGGGTTTCGTTTAATTGTTTTTAAACCCAATATATTTTTATAGAAAAGATAATTAAAAATATGCTAAAAAGCCTAAACTCTAATATTCTATACCATATTCTAAACAATATAGAGTATAAATTATAAAATATATAGGATTTAGTGTATGATTATAGAGTATAAAGAGTATTAGGGTATATAGAGTTTAATCTTAGAATTTAGTATATAGATTATAGAGTATAAAAAAAAATTCTAATTTCATTTATTTATTATACTAATTTTATTTAATAGTATTTGCCTTCAGCGCGCATTATATTCATCTTATATCACATAAAAATTACTATATAATTTGGTTTTTCAATGTAGTAAATAATATGTTAAATAAACATATAGTAAAGTTTCATTCAAAATTTTCGTATTTTGATAGTAATTTCCATTGTTTCCGTTTAATTTCTATCGAAATTTAAAAATCTTCGAAATTTTCATCGAAATTTTCTCGAAATCTGAAATTTTATTTATTGATTATGGTAAACTGTGCCCTATAAATTGAGATATGATTAATTTTAAAATTTTAAATCTATTGATAAATTACAAAACTCACTTATTCCCTCTAACAAAAAAACTCAATGAGATTGTTGATGCTCAAAAATGATAAAGCAGTCAACGTCGAGTCGAACCACGTAGGCCTGTTGACCCGCCACTGAGAGGATGACACGTCGAAATGGGACAGGAACGGGTAGCTGGGTCCGACTGGTGAGTAATGAGAGAGAATGATATCCAAAGCACCCTGCGCAAGTACACAAAAGTGAGCGGGAAGGGCACCGGTGTGGTGCCGGCCAAAGCTCTTCCGACGCTCAAGTCAGTGTACGTTTAGAGAGATCTGAGAGCAAAGTGAGTGAATAGTATAATAATGATTTCAGTTGTCCTTTTGTGACAAGAAGGTACCTCTTTTATAGTATCTTTGGAAGAGTGTCAACCACTCCGGTGACGACACGTGTCCTTTGTGGTGACTTGCACTGTACGAGCGCTACGTGTCATCGGTTTCGAGGATCCGAGTGCGTTGACACGGGTCGGGGGCCCAGGAGGCTTGAGCTTGGGAGGCCGGAGCCTAAGAGGCCGGGGCCCAGGGGGCCGGAGCCTATGAGGTCATGGCCTAGGAGGCCCAAGCCTAGTAGGTCGGGGGCTAGGAGCCCAGGAAGGGCTTAGTCTTTTGGGCCTAGGCCCAAACAGCACGATGTTAAGCCTTGTGTGACTTGTCGTTATGCCTAGACGACTAATCATACGAAGATAGATATAATTAATTATTGCTTGTCTAACTTACATGGAACAAATATATATATATATATTCTTTTGTTTTTTGGTCGTACCTAGAATAAATATATCTTAATTCAGTTGAAGCTAGCAAAGTAGCAAGGATGAACAATTAAAGGCACATATACAAAAAGGCATACAACAAAATTTCCTGGAAAGTGCAAGGAGGCTTCCACTCCCACATCAGAAAATAAAAAGTAATCTATTATCCATCACTCACCAACATACGTATGTACATATGAAGATGATAGACAGCGATGATTAATTAAAAAACAGAATAAGAAACAAGAATATTGGAACCCAATATTAAACTTCGACATCATGCAAACTTTACAGTCATCAATTGGGACAGAGGGTATATATATACAACTGTATCTTAGAATGTCATGTGACTAATTTAATAAGTCAATGTCATGATCAATCTCCCCACTTACATTATTTATATCTTCTAGAGAAAAAAAGGACAAATTAAGATCTTTGCATGACTTGCATGCTTTGCATGCCTTCTGAAGTTGTTGCAAAAACGTCCCAGTTTAGTGCTGTATTCTTAAACTATTATTATTGTTATAACTATATGTCATGCATATATGCAACAGTACCATTCTTTTAAAAGGTCATTGATATTCTTGTTATACGTGTTCAAGATTTATGAATCATGATATGATGTAAAAAACTTTAAAACTGTAGCACATTTTGGTCAATATATGCATTGCAGTTTAAACTATAGTAAATTAGGAGAACTCCCTTCAAACTCATATTTCTTCAATTAAAATTCAGGTTAATTTTTTTTCAAGTGTTAACCTCTTTGACTAGATGTAAATTAAGTTAATTTTTATTTTAGCGATGATGAGTCAACCTAACAATTTTTGAGATGCCCATTAGAATAATACTTCAATTAAAACGAAAGGAAAAAGGAAATTTACAGTGATATATATTCTAACGCTTTTCAGTCGTTCATATCAAATTGACCTATTAATATGATAGTTTTTTATCAACGAAATGCGAACATGCAGTAGACATTACATGTGATGCGGAAGCATTTCATTAAGATAAAGATTTTGAGTCAGCAAATTTAGCTGCAAATATTACAATCCAGTGTTCACATTATAGCCGATTTCGGTTAGAAATTAAAAAAGAAAATTTTAAAAATTTTAATTGCATGCTATGATCAAAAGGAACACGGGCCATGTGATAATACTTCCCCACCAGTGGGCCCTGTCAAATATTTTGCAAGGTGCTAATGAAAATAAATAACAGTCACATTGATATGATGATACGATACCGAGAGAGATTTAAATGTGCCATGTGATTGATCGATTTTGGTGATCAGTACTTTCCCTACCTCCCCTAGTCCACAAAAATTAACTTGGTTTCGTTAAGTACAGACAGCTTGACGGCTTGACCTCCTCCTCCTCCTCCTCTCTGTTTTTTTTTTTTTTTTTCAATCAAAAGGTATAGGGGTATAGAAGTCTTACATCACCCTTAACAAGACGGTCTTCGTGGTGTGAAATATTTATTTCATTAAAAAGACTTACTTTATCATGGTTATATATTTATTTATTTTATTATATCATATAATTTAATACGTAATAAAATAAAATAGACATAATATTGTATTAACCCCTCACATGAAAGCCTTTTGTCTTCTTTCATTCACCCTTCAGGTTGTCGGTAATGTGCTCAACTACATAAAAGTAACGTCAAGTGTTCAACTATTGCAAAAGTAGTATCGTATATACACGTTGTTATTTAAGTACATCGGGTGTATACAACACTTGTCTTACATTCACACTTTAAGCGCTGGTCAATTCATGATTGTAAAAACAGTGTTATTTATCATTGGTCATTATATTCCCCAAAATGAGTGCTACTAGTACTACGGTCAATTTCTATCTTTTCCCTTAAGTTCACAGCATTTTCCAGGAAAATTCCAGCAACCAAGACAAGACTCAAAAGCCACAACTTTCTCTGAAACCAAACACAGATCGACCCTTGCATTGGAATTTGGAAACTTCCCATGTAATTTCCCACCAACCTCAAATTCTACATGCTCGAATAGAGTAATGCTTCAACTAATTACACTGCATGTAAATGTAACTAACTAAAATATTCATTCAGACTAAAACGGATCGACATTTTAGGGAAAGATTAAAAATAGACGTACGACATGCATCAATTAATTAATTCCCGTATGTAATTGCTACTTCATTAGGTCTTCAATTCCTTCCTGGCAAAGCTAGCTAGCTCCCTCCATAAAATGCATGACACTGCTCCATTTATTTACCCACTTGAGAAAAAAAGTGAGCTTGATGACCCTGAAGAAGTTGTGGTCTGAAACGATCTCTGCCTGAAGCAATCCAACGCCATTCGCGGCGGCGACACGGCTACCGTCACCGATGACGAATGCCCTGCAGATTCCGGTGGAGACCCTACAAATCAAATCCCAAAAAAACCAAATACACGAAAATTCAATTTCACATTAACTAATAGAAAATATACACACTAACACACATACATATATATAATTCATGCTAATTAATTAAATGTAAAAACGATCGATAATTTGTGAAGTTATATACTAACTTGTAACATTATCTGAAGATGAATTTCGGGCACTTTCCAGAAGCTGTGGTGAGTTTTGATTTTCTTGATTTGTCTGCTGGGATTTCCGCCGTCGACGGTTGTGATCGGCCAATCTCTTCCGGCAGCTCCGTTTTCCATTATCGAACTCCGAGAGAAGATGGAATCTGCAACAATTTTCACAAGATAATCCAAACAATGCATTTAATTACATGATCATTAATTATTAGTCATAATGATGAACCAGAGAATTATTACGAATAGTTAATTACTTTCTGCAACAAGCAAAGCACACAGTACGTGAACGGAAAGTGTAATAAAAAGGGTCGAAAATTTACGGACACAAATGCCCTCGGGATTTCCACATGTACGGATGGGCCAATCATTGGGATGCATGGGTCGATTCCCATGGGCATTATCGTCAACCACTGTCGGAGAGAGCGACAGCGGCATTTTGATTTGCCCGCACAGCAAGCGAGGGGTACCAAACATAACCCCTCGCTTTTATTAAACTAAAACGTACGCTTTTTAGAAGCGAAGCACGCACTACTACGCGGCAATATGCGTTAAAGCACAAAACGGAAAACGGAACTAATTATAAATCCTCTACGGACGTAAATGCCCTAGGGATAGGGGAAAACGCTAATGATTAGAGCAAGGGCATTTTCGTCATTACAACCTGCTACACTGCTGACAGAATCGCTGAGTCAACCCGTTGGCGATGACGGTGGAGGCCTTGGAGTGGAACTCGCAGACCTTGTGGCGGCGGTGGTAGTGCTTGGAGTGGGAGAGGTCGGAGTTGCAGCCTTCGGCCTGGCACCGCGGGGAGTTGTTGTGGTTGTTGGGGGTTGCCGAACCGGGTTCACCCGGTCTGGGCCGACGGAAGAGCCGGTTCATGAAGTCGTCCTCAGACGAGAAGTAGGTGCGCCCGCCGAGGTTGAGCCCGATCCTCGAGGCGAAGTCCACGGGCCCACCCCGGCACACGTCGTCCTCGCTCTTCGGGACCAGCATGAACCCGTGGCCGCCGGGGCCGGAGCCGCCGGAGATTGGGTCCAGGGACAGCATGGAGGGGTGGTGATGCAGTGGAGGCGCGTAGGAGGACGCGCCTGAGTAGGCGTGTGGGTTGTCGTAGAGGGAGTGGAGCTGGTGGGCCTGGGCCTGCTGGGCCTGTTGAAAATGGTGGGCGAAGGTGGGCTGAGGTTGCGGTGGTGGAGGGACGAGGTTGTTGAAAGCGGAGGCTTGGGTGGTGGCGTAGTGGTCGAGAAAGTGGTGGTGGTTGCGGGTCGGGTCAGAGCCCGGAACGGGTTCGGGTTCGTCCGCGGAGAGCATGACCGTGGAGGGGTTTCCCCATTCGTAGTCCAGCATTTCCTCCTCCTCCTCCTAGACGTTCCGACTACGACGTCGTTTGTAGGGAACCTGAACCAGAACTGAAAAAGATTGTGTCAGTTAATGAAAGTGAGAGAGAGAGAGAGAGAGTGAAGGAGAGAAAAAAAGAAAGAAAGGGAGAGTTGGGAAACCCCAAGTTTCCATTTGCAGCCTTTCAGTAACTCACTCTGGTCTGCAAGCTGCTTCTACTTTTCTCCAAATTCTCGAATGCTTAGCTGCTTTAATGGGTTGTACCTTCAGCACTCACCCAGAGAGAGGGAGAAAGGGAGAGAGAGTGTGTGTTTTGTTTCTTTGTTTCTCTCCCAAAAGCTTAAATGTTAGTTTGGAGAGAGATGGCGTGGTCATGTAGAAGTGTTTGGCTCTAGGCTCCAGGCTCCAGGCTCCAGGCTGCAGGGGGTGGAGCTGTTGAAAAGCTTATAAACTGAGAGAGTGAAGGAACTCAGTTATGAGGCGGCTTGTGCAGAGAGTATTGATTGGTGGGTCAGTAGTCACTCAGTGATAGAGTGATGAGCGAGTGAGTAGAGAGTAGAACTGTACAAAGTCATACTAGTACAAAACTCCCCCAACTCCAAAATTACCATTTTCTCCATCCCCATATTTACATACCCAAATTATCTACTTTCCTTCATCTTCCACTTAAAATCCCTATACATTCAACTATGTCATTTTTGCCCCTGTTCATTTGATACAAGTCAAGCACACAGTAAAAGTATTTTAGATTTGGACTTATTTGCACAATTATCTCTTCACTTTATTTTTTTAAAGTTTATTATCTCAATAAACTCTCGTAAGTTTTTATCATATTTAACATAATTCAAAATTGTCAACTTTGTCTATTTCATCATTTGAATTATTGACCTGATATCTTTTTGACATGGGGTAAATTAATAGTGGAATTGACAATTTCAGGTTATATGAGACATGAGAAAAACTTATAGAGAATAAGTTAAGACAATAAATTTTAAAGGTACAATGAGATGAAATTATAATTTCAGAGTCTTAAATTTGTGGGTGGTTTAGCTTCAATATCACCATCTAAACTGGAATCATGCATATGACAAAAATAAATAAATAAATAAAATTTTGAATCCTACATGTCGTAAGCTATTTTTAATAGAAAATTAAGATTAAATATCAAATATCAATAGTTTTTCAGTAAATCAGCAAGACACTAATTTTTTTTTAGTTTAGGTACTAACTTAGAGTAAAACATTTTGGATTATGTCACAAATCAGTTTGTTATATAGTTGTGACTTTGTAATTGAACTGTGACTGTTTCAAATTTATAAAAATTCAAAATTTTTAAAAGTTTAATATTTTTAATTTAACCTTGGGGGATAAAGTCATATAATTCAAAAATTAAACATTAAAGTTTAAATCTTGCAAATATTGAAAAAACAACAAATCAATAAAAAAGTTATGACTGTTAGACAGTCACAGCTCGATATAACAATATTTTTTTAAATTGATACCTAAACTGAAATTTAGTACTTAAAATAAAATAACATAAATGTTTTGATAGTTAAAATAAAAAAAAAATTATAATTTGGTACCTAAAATCAACAAATCTTATTTTTAAGGATTAAATTAACAAAATAAAAAATGCATCATCCAATTGTAACAATCCGGAAACCACTTATTGACAAAAGAATCGACATATTCGAAACCACACACAAACCGTAGTGGAGTTTTGATTACAACTATAGGGACAAAAATGTAATTTCACCTAATAACATGCCGTTTGGCATGCTACTGCAGTGGGATTTCTGAGTCCAACTAGTTAGGACTTTGGAGTTTGGAGTTCAAAGGACTGTTGCTAGCTTAGTTAATGGGTTGCCTCAAACCCACAAAGTCACAAACCGTGTGTGTGTGCGTGGAGAACTGTGGGTGGCTTTAGTGTCTGACTCTCTCTCTCTCTCTCTCTCTCTGTAACGCGGTTGTGCCGTTGTGGTAATTAAAAGTGGGGCCCACTATCTGTTTTGCCTTGTCTAGTTTCATCAGTTTGGCGCAGCGGATCATCTTGCCTTTATCAGGATCTTCTGAATCTTTCACTTTTTCTTTTTTCTTTTTATTTATTAATTTTGTTTTGTTTTGAAGAAGCTTTGATTTCTGTTTCTTAACTCTTGAAAGGGACCTAACTCGAATTTTGTGAGTTGATGTTGGATCAGAGTTTTGTAAATTGAAATGATAAAAATGTTGCTGCTTAACCCATCATGTCTATCACCTAAACAGGCCTACCAAGTACCTCTAAATTATAGCATATCCACAAAACTCATTCAATCAAATTTCGATGAAAATTTTGTTTTTAAAATTGTATGTAGGGAAATGTCGTCTTTCAGACATAGTATAACATATTGTGTTGTTACAAACATGTCAGATGGTCAATTTAAAGTGGATTGTTATTGAAATATTTGTTTGGTTCATATTTGATCACGATGGGATAACATGTTACACGGTTTGGTATTCTACATTTCTACCCAAAAATTGTTTTTTGTTTTTATTAGTTATAAATATAGACAAAATAAAGAATAAAATTTTTAAAAATAGATTTTGAATATAATACCAAACAAACTAAATTTCAGGTTATCCTCTTATGATTTTTTCTTGTTTTCCCTATTAATTGGGTTCTATTGTGTTTTTGTAAGAATAATGTTAGAGACACTACATTTTGATACTAAATGTGTATTATATCTCTAATAGAAGTAAGAGCTACGCATGTAAGTAGATATTACCCAAAATGTGGTCTCACTAGCATTATTATTTTCGCAACAATGATAATATCTGTCAAGAATTTTTCTTTTTTAGCTGAACTCATCAACACTAGCAAATGCAGGGTAGGGTCAATTGACCCTATGAACCAAAAAATATTGGACTTGCGGAAAAATTTTGACCCCATGAAGCTTGGGTCTTGGTGGCTAGTGCAGGGGCAAATAATGCAAGCAAAGTGTTTGTGTAAATGTCTAAAAGAGAAAAAAAAAAAAAAAAAAAAGACTAGAGGAAGGGGAAGAAAGGATGAGTCACATGAGATACATCGTGAGTTTCTTAATCTTGATTCCATAACGGTTGATTTCTGGATCCGCCACTGATCATCAGGGTAAGGTAATTGTCCTACTTTTTTAGCTGAAACATATATAAAAGGGAAAAAATCATTTTTAATCCCTGTGTTTTACCTTGAAAACAAATTTGGTCCATGTGATTTTAAATTTTTTTTTTTTTTTGGTTATTTGCAATATGAGAACAATTTTAACAAATTCAAATTTTTAATTTTTTGTTTGAAAATCAAATTGAAGGTTACATACATAATTTTTTGTCATTTTTGAGTAAAACTCGCGAGTTTATACAAGTCATTAGTTTTAATTTGAATTTTTTTTTCATTATGGTTATAAAATGTCATAAAATTGCAAATAATATAAAACACTGGGATCAAATGTGGAGTTTTGAAATCACAGGGACCAAAAGTATTTTTTTCACTATATAAAATTTTCTGAATAATTTATAGAATTAATTATCCTAGACTACATACTAGTTATTGTTTTTAACTTGTAATACCATAATCATTAAAATGTAACAAATAGGTCACTTTATTAAGAATCAGGTTATTGCATTTAATTCCAAGTTGACTTCAAGCCACTGCCTACTTGCCAGCAGGCAGGTACTAAGAGTTGCAGTTTTACAAATTTTTCGATTTCATTTTTTTTTTTCAATTTGTTCTCGCTTCTTTCACTTCTCTAAATTCGATTTTGGTTTTGGATCTGGTTAGATCTTCTTGTTGTTTATCAATTGCTGGTTTCAAGGTTCGCTTGCATTTGATTTGATGTTTATTTTGCTTTGTTTTTAAATTTTTCTTTAGATTTTGATATATATATATATATTTTTTATGTTTGAAGTCACATTTTCAGGTCTGATTTTCAATTTTTATTGATTTTAGCTTGTTTTTGTGCTATGATTTGTAGATTTAGTTTTTTTGAGATTGATTATCAATGTAAGTGAAGTTTGTTGTTGAGTTTTTCGATATAGATCTAATCAATGTAGGTGAGGTTTTTTTTTTTTTTTTGGTTGCTTATTATTTGATTTAATTTTTTTTATTTTGTGCTGTGATTTGTAAATCTGTTTTTTTTTTTGGATTGATGTAGATGTTTTTTCGATTTATGATTTAGTTGGTGCTCAATTTGAAATTGACGGTATTGAAAATTGGTTTCAGTATTAATTTTTGGCATTCTATGGAAATCATGTATGTTGCTTTATTGTTTTGATTGTATTGTTATGGTTTATATATGCAGTTTCAGTTTGTATTCATGTTTGTAGTTTGCATTTGCAATTGTAACATTCATTTACATTTATTAGCTTGTTGTCGCTTGCAGATCAAGTGTAAATACATATGAAATAACTAGTATGTGGTCTAGGATAATTGCAATTTTAGTTGTAATTGCAGTTTCAGTTGTAATTGCAATATTAGTTTCGATTTACATTTTTTAGCTGCCAAATACATATACGCTTATTAGTTTGCTACTACTTGCCGATCAGGTGTAGATGCAGATGAAACTGCAGATTATGTGTAGATGTAGGTGAAACTGCAGATCGAGTGTAGATGCAGGTGCAACTGCAGATCGAGTGTAGATGCAGGTGAAACTACAGATCGAGTGTAGATGCAGGTGAAATTACAGATTAAGTGTAGATGTAGGTGAAATTACAGATTAAGTGTAGATGTAAGTGTATACACTTACTGTCTCTATCTCTTTTATCATGTAATCTAATATATAATTAAAAAAAAATATATATATATATATTAGTGTATACATCTATGATAGATAAATTTTTATCTAACAGGCATGAAGTGGAGGCTTATAACCCGTGGCTAACAACATTTATCCCTATATCTAAGATTTCGAGTTTGAATTCTCCATCATCCAATATCTTTTGATCAAAGAAAAAATGACATATAGCTAATTTTGGCACAAAGCATGCCCCTTCTCTATTCTTCCTTCTGCAAAGTAAAAATGGTCAACAAGGGTTCCGTAGTAATTTGTAGTTCACCAAGTTGATAAATCCATTCTCCCAACTACGTATATATCTTTAGGGTTTAACCCCATCCACCTATAAATGTTTCATCAGTTGAGGAGGGAGAGAAAGCGATGTCTAAATAACATGTCTCCATATTTTATTGCAATGGCAATTTGCACAATGGAAACGATAGTGACGAAAGAATAAATAGAAGGCTGTCAAAGAGAAAAAAGATAAATATTTGATTATCATTTCAACATGTTTATTGTGGTCTTTATAGTCTGCTAACTTGTCCGATATGGTCCAAAATTAAATTTTTATATTTTTTTTTTCATATTAATGCTTGAATAGAAAACGTGAATTTTCACCCTAATTTCATGATGAAATAAGGGAAGCTAATGAGGCAAAAATGTAAATTTGTGCCATGATAAAGGGTAAATTTACTTTTTTTTTTCTTTTTCTATTTGTCAACCAATATATATATATAAATTTTTTTAGAATGTCAACAAATATGTTAAAAGAAAAAAATTATAAATTTGGTCATAATTAAAATGTTAGCAAATTATAAGGGTAATAAGTTCGTTAAAATTATAACTATAATGACTAAAGTTCAATCAGGCCTACCTTACAGGACAGGATATGCAATCTAACAAACAGACAAAAATCATTAAAGTTGAATCATGATCATATAAGTTCTTTTTTTTTTGTTTATTTTTGTTTCTTGCACGGTTCATATTCCTACATGACCTGGACATTGGTAGTACGTGCGACAATGCAAATCATGAGTAGGATACGCATTAATACATTATCTATGGAGTCACTATATATCATCTTCTGGATATTCAAGTCGATTATAACGTCCCCCTCCTCTAATTGTACTTATATATCCCATTTATGACAATATTAACTTTTGGTTTTTGTTCCACATAAAAAGAAGCACGATCAAGAATCCTGTAACCAAACAATTGCCTAGGTGAGCTACTATATCATTTTTTTTTAAAGTACTTTATCCAATGCAATTAACTGGGTGCAACTTGAATTGGATCAACATGAACTCAACCAATATACTTTGGTTGGGAGCTGAGTTGAGGATTTTATTAGTCCAAACCCAACTCCAACCCGAATTGAGACTGTGAATTTAGATTGCACATCCGATTGGTTTAGAGTCGACTTAATCAATGGTCATATTTACGATATGATAAGAGCAAACTTGCACATAAAACATAAAAATGGGGAAAGTTCCTGTAAAGCATTCCGTACAATGTGGAAACCTTCAGAAGATAGTAGCCTGAAAACAAGACAAAGCCCCATTGCATTTATCTTCAATCATACTGGCTGTACACAACTGCACACGAAACTTCCACACAGCTAGTTAACATATGAAACAAAATGGTCCCTAGACCTGACTGGTAATCTGGTATCTTTTGTAGTTTGGGAGGGAAGTAAACTTGGCACTAAAAGGACGAAGAAAGCCAAAAGATATAACAGGATGCACTAATGTGTGGGTATCCTGCAGAACATGCACAAAAATTAAAGTGCTATGGAAATCATGAGTCTTGCTATTGATGTCCAAGTGGGGGAAATGGGCATTATGACAAATATAACAACTTTAGACTCTAGGACTCATGAAACCTTGCAAAATATAACATCTTACAGGAATCCCTCAATTGGTTCATACATCATATATTTCCTATTTTGTAAGTGTCAAAACTCAAAAGGGGGATGCAAAGTGTTCAAACAGCCATCAATAAGTAGTAACCATGTATTATAGTATGTGACAATTTCTAGCTTTTCTGTTATAATCAATCCCCATATTGAGGTAAATGCTGATTTTAGCAGCACAAGGAGTAGCAAATACTGGAACAATTACGAACACTAGTCTACACACTGGCTATGCTACTGATCGATACTAGGTAGAGAGATTACTGATGCTAGCCCGGGAGACTAATGTTCACTCACTTCTCCTTAGTTGGGAGTGGATGTGAGGTTAAACTGAAATCAAATATCACTGCATCAAGCATAACTCATTTTGGTTTGTCTGTCAAGGTTACCAAAGACTTCAGCACACTTGGACAGACCTTGTCAGCAAGGGCACCTTTTTCTGAAATCAAAAGGGACTTATCCTTCACTAAGCTTTGTAGCCTTCTCGAATCAAAGTCAAGTTGTTCTTGATCTGCATCCCAAGGACAATAGCAAAAGATTCATAATCTATTTCTTGAAATTAAAAATGAGATAATAATTACTTGAAAAAAGAAACTAACACAAAAAAAAAAAAAAAAAACTATGATAACTTATGAATTCTGAGTTTATGATTGTACTCCCAACTTTCTTTTGACAGTAATGAGAGAGAGACCAGCAATTGCAACCACGTTTATCTAGAAAGTTAAATGAATTCCTCCAAGAAGCTTCAAGGGTAACGTTTGAGAAATTATACATAAACAGGAGGAACACAATCAGAGATTGATTGAAAACCCTTCAGCGGGAACAAAGAAACCTACAGTTCTAATGATCATTTGATGATGAACAGATCCTTCTCATCTTCAATACGAATTTATCCTATATAATCTCAAGCATAGCTTCCTTTTGTGAGATTAATGGATGTTGGCATCTTCATGATCATCTATAAGCCTTTTGAATGGAAGGTAACTCTAGAGTCTCAACAGTTAGACATTTTTTTTCCTGTTCTAATGTTTGTCATCTTGACAAGTTCAGTTAACACCAACATCAATTCTCTGATTTTATTTCCAAGAGCAAAAATGAGTGAGCAGATTCCAAAATACTGAATTTTTAACACTCCTGCATCTACTAGGTCTTCCTTCATGGATAACCATTCTTATATATAAATAGGGCTCCTCTAGTGTTTTGAACTTTTGTCCCTGAATTTTAAAAGTTTAAGCCCCTAAACTCTAAGAAACAGCTAGAATGAAAACTAACACCTAAACTTTATAAACATAGAAGAAAAAAAAATTGAAAATCTAAGACTACACCATCTATCCCACCTGTTACCACCAAGGCACAAGGACATGACATCATAGTGAAAGCGTTTCCATTCAGGGAATGTGGTTTTGTTGATTTGAGCAGTGAAGAATCTTACTCTAAGTAGGAAAAAAGCAACCTAACGAAACAAATGACGGCTTGCTAAGGTTAAAAACATAGATATCAGATTCAATTTCATTATTACAAAAGGCACCAAGTTTTGAAATCAAAAGTCTACCCTTATGATTGACAATGCCAAATTTCTTAAACTTAACAAAGCCTCGATAAAATATTTCTTGAGAGGCCTGAGAGAGAACCTGTCTCCAAGATGGTATGGGCAGCATGAAATGGAATCCTTGCAAAGACATCAGTTCCTGGGAACATCATCCACGTGCGCTCATTTGAGTCATGGTTGCCACAGGTGGGGCATACCTCCTTCACCAAAGGTCTTGATTGAGGCCGCCCAATCTCCTTCATTATCGACTCAAAAGGAGATGGAACACTAGTCTTGGTTGTCCGAGCTATCTTCCTCAGAGATGTAAGTGCTTCTCTGTTCCCATTCCTCACCCTGTCATTTTCAACCAGCTGCATTTTCGCCATAAAAATCATAATGCCTCCATTTTCCCAATAACAAGACCAAATAAAATACATCAATTTTTAACAAAATTGGATTTGTTTACACAATTAAGCCACTGAACTGTACTGGGATTGAGCAATTAACAAAAACCAATATAAATATATCACTTATCAAGGAACCAAAAGGGAAATTTTCGAACAATTTAGCCAAGGCAAATAACAACATCGGAATTGATTAATTTGACTCGAAAGTTGCATATAATCTGCAGTATCTAATCACCCATCTTCTTCATAAAGATAAGAAATAATATTCTGGTTCCAATTCTCTAATTCAATTTGTTTTTGACACTTATAATGTGTTATTGTCCTTGAGTTTAAATTTCCAACTTGTCAGCTACAATTACAAAGCATTAATTTTCAAAGATAAAACAAACATGTTTCTAACAAACGATCTTGAGGAATGAATTACCTGGAGTCGAGCTAGAAGGAGATGATCAGCTTCAGTCTCGAGCTCAATTAAGCTCTTCTGGAATTGCTTCATGGTCTCATCCATTTTTGAATTCTCAACAAGATAACCCACCTAATTCTATAACTGAAACATCATAAAAAAATAGCTATAATTTATTAGATGGGTTTGATTAATGATAAGGAGAGGCAATACAGAGAAACAAATGGGTCAAAGAAAAGTTTGAAAAATAAAAACACCCAAGTGAAATTACATAGATATATACGCTGAGAAACATACCTAATAACTTAACTGAATCTGCAATAAGCTCTGTAGTAGGGTTTTCCGAGGAGTGACTGGAGCTGAGAAAAGAAAAGGAGGGAGGAAGAGGAGGTCTTTACTCTTTTGATGAAAGAGGAGGTGTAAAGTAAATGGCATAAGGAATTGGGCTTAAAATATGGGTTGGAGTTGGGCTTGGGTGGGCATAATATCACCATATAAAATTTGGGTCTTTATATGGCTATCCTGCAAAACCATAAAAACAAAATCTTTGCCTGGTAACCCACACCACAAAGCATATGTTCTTCCCATCTTTTTTTTTTTTTTTTCCTTTTCTCCTGATTTATTGTTATTTCCTGTGTTTGGGTTCTGTGAAGCTGACCAAACTTACAATGGGCTACATAGTCTTTCAGATGGAAGCATCTTGAGGCACATTACACTTTTATTAGAGAACCATGAAAATATTGTAGTTTCTTCATTCTTGTGAAAATGTTTTTACTCTCTGGTTCATGTTGTTTGAAGCTAGCTCATTCTTGGATGAGGTTTAAGTTCATGATGTTAACACAGACAAAAAAGGAAGACAAGTTCAGGTTTTTATATTGCCTGCCATGGGTTTCCTAGTCTTTCACCAATATATAAAAGTAGGGATCGAATGACAGTGAGGAAAGAAAATGAAATTATATATCTTTCTCTGGTGGGTGTGTTATAACAGTGTTTTTTATATGTGGACCACTGTGCTTGTTAACATATAATTGGATGAAGATTTTTCAAAGTGGGACATATTTACAAAGCTAGACATCAAAGACCTTTACTTGAAGTCAATCATCCTAGCCTCATTGCTTCATATTCATTCAATTTAAGGCTTATTAAGGGGTTGTCTAACACTAACCATCCTCATCTGGGCCTTGTTTTAGTTTATTGCAGCAAGAAGTGGCAGACATAGTTTTATCCCCAGCTTTGCAAGTGATCTTTAACAGACTAGCATCCACAGTCCTACAAAAGCTTGCTGATATCTGGAATCTCAGGGACAACCTACAGAGCTTACAATAACATGCCTTAATGATGGTTCAGGCTACTCTTGAAGATGCAGAGGAGCAACAATTGACCAACAAAGCTGTCAGACTTTGGTTGTCAAGGCTCAAGAGTGCAGCTCATGATGCTGAGGACTGTAGAATTAAGGAGTGTTTGTATCAATTAATTAATTTGAGGCAGAGAAAGGAAGTTGCATTGAAGATGGAAGAGGAAGAAATGTATTCAGTCTCTATGAGTCACTCAGTGCTCACGCCACTTCTGTATTCATTTATCAAAATCTGTTACATAAAGGACAGCAACCATATTGCTGAGGCATTCCAAATGCGTGAGCCTATGAGCTCAGCACCACCAGTCATTTGGTGTCCTATGAGACACAGACACGTGTTCAATTTACATAAACAAAGTATCTTGCTAATTAACTAACATAACTGCAATATTAATTAGCTAACTTAGTCTGTCAAATGCTTAAGCTCAGTCAACACTCCCTTCTAAGGATTTGGCAGACTTGACACCAAGCTTGCTTCTTAACCAACAGAACCTATCTTTGGCTAATGCTTTCGTGAAAATGTCTGCGAGTTGGTCTTCTCCTTTGCAGTACACCAAATCAACCACTCCATCATGAATAGCATCTCTTATGAAATGAAATTTCCTTTTTATGTGCTTTGATCTCTAGTGAAAGACAGGGTTCTTGGACATTGCTATTGCAGATGTGTTATCACACAGTAGGGTAGTTGCTTCAACTTGTTCTTCTCCAAAGTCTTGTAGAACAAATCTGAGCCAAATAGCTTGAGATGTGGCCTCTGAAGCACTCATATACTCTGCCTCTGCAGTAGAGAGAGCAACACTATGTTGTTTGACTGATGCCCATGAAAATGCACCACTCCCAAAAGAGAATGCATATCCTGATGTAGATCTCATATCATCCTCATCTCCACTCCAATCACTGTCACAATAGCCTATGAGAATGGTAGAATCTCCTTTCCTATACTGTATGCCATAGTCAATGGTTCCTTGCACATATCTTAGCACCCTTTTAGCTGTTCCTAAGTGCTTAGCAGAGGGACAATGCATGAACCTAGCTAGCAAGCTTGTTGCAAACATAATGTCAGGCCTTGTGGCAGTTAGATATAACAAGCTTCCAACCAGTTTTCTGTATAAACCTTCATCTGCAGGCGCACTTCCATCTTCTTTCCTTAACTTTTCAGTTGTTGACAATGGGATGGACACAGGTTTGCAATCTTTTAGACCAAACTTCTCTAGCAAATTGTGAGCATACTTTCTTTGGTGAATAAAAATACTCCCTTCTAGTTGGATCACTCCCATTCCAAGAAAATGGTGTAGCAGACCAAGATCAGACATTTCATATCTGTTCATCATATCCTTTTTGAATTCCACAAGCATACTGTCACTGCTCCCTGTGTAGACAATGTCATCTACATAGATTGACACAATAAGTGTGCCCTGGCCTTCCTTGCTTTTAACACACAGAGTTGCCTCACTAGGACTTTTCTCAAAACCACATTCCAACAAGTAACTATCAATATTTCCATACCAAGCTCGTGGAGCCTGTTTCAGACCATAGAGGGCTTTATGCAGTTTATACACTTTGTGCTCCTGATTCTTGACAACANGACAACATAGCATCTGGCTGATCTACATACACTTCCTCCTCCAGAATTCCATTGAGAAAGGCTGATTTGACATCAAGTTGGAAAAGTTTCCAGCCATTCTTAGCTGCTAGAGCAATCAATGTTCTAATGGTATCTAACCTTGCCACAGGGGCAAAGGTTTCATTAAAATCGATTCCTGGCTTCTGTGTATACCCTTTAGCAACTAATCTTGCCTTATGTTTCTGAATTGTACCATCCAGATTAAGTTTGATCTTGTAAATCCACTTTACTCCCACAATAGGCTTGTCACTTGGTCTATCTACAAGCTTCCAAGTTTGGTTTTTCTCAATCATAGCAATTTCTTCTGACATTGCTTTCTGCCATGCTTGATCTTTGACAGCTTCAGTGAAATTCTCAGGCTCTATTATACTAAATTTGCATTGAGCAAACACCTCATTGAGATTCTTCCACTTCTTTGGAGTATAATCATAGGTATCAGACATCAACAATTCATTTTCAGCTGTAGAAGTTGCAGCATCAGGACTTGTCATATTCGTTTCACCATTTGAGCCTTCTATGAGTGGACTTGGACATGAGTTTTCAGCACTTGCAGCCTCATTAGACACTCTTGGAGATTGCACAGGTGTTGCAGGTTCAAACTCTCCTTCTGCAGCATTGCTTGTCTGCTCTCTTTCCAAAGGTACTGTTATATAAACAGTTTCCTTAGAGTTCCAATCCCACAGTGAGTTTTCATCAAAAATCACACTTCTAGAGACAACAACCTTGTTATTTTTCAGATCAAAGACTCTATAACCCTTCTCTCGAGTTCCATACCCCACAAAAATGCCTCTCTGACCAATTTCATCAAGTTTCTGCCTATTTTGTGCAGGAACATGAGTAAAACATACAGAACCAAAGACTTTTAAATGTTTAACACCTGGCTTCCTCCCACTGTACTCCTCAAATGGAGTTTTGTTGTCTAAGGCATTTGTAGGACACCTGTTCAATAGGTAGACAGCAGTATTGACTGCTTCTCCCCAAAAACTCTGTGGCAGCTTCTTTTCATGGAGCATAGTCCTGGCCATTTCCATTATGGTCCTGTTCTTCCTTTCAGCAATACCATTTTGCTGAGGTGAGTAAGCAACAGTTAATTGTTTCTCAATTCCCACCTCCTCACAGAATTTCTCAAAGTCATGAGAGGTATACTCCCCCCTTCTATCACTTCTCAATTTCTTGAGTTTAAATCCACATTGCAATTCAACCATTGCTTTAAATTTCTTAAACACATTGAATGCATCAGACTTGAACTTCAAAAAATAGACCCAACACATTCTTGACTTGTCATCAATAAAGGTGAGAAAGTACTTGTTACCTCCAATTGTTTCTGTCATGGGACCACACACATCTGTGTGTACTAACTCCAAAAGATCAGAGGCTTTTCTGACTTTCCCTTTGTCAAAGGGTTGCCTATGAGCTTTTCCCACTGCACAGTTTTCACACATGTGATCACTGTCTGTCAAATTTGGTAGACCATATACCATCTCATTTTCTTGTAACTTTTTCAGACTTCCAAAGTTCAAATGTCCAAATCTTCTTTGCCACTTCCAAGTTGACCCAATAGTGGTCACAGAGTTTGCCATAAAAGGAGTAACACTGTCAAATGAAAGGGGAAAGCATATGTTTCCTTTCATTTTTACAGTGGTGATAGGTTCCTGCAGATTCTTGTCTCCAAAAATGCAAGCCATGAAATCACCAAAAACAAGCCAATATCCATGCTCAATCATCTGTCCAACACTGAGCAGATTCTCATCCAGACCAGGGACAATCATCACTTCAGGTATGTGTCTGACTCCTCTCTTTGTTTCAACCACCAGTGTGCCTTTGCCAGTAGAATCCACTAAGTCACCAGTCCCCATTTTGACCTTGCACCTCACACTTCGATCTATGTTGATAAGGAGTGACTCACAGCTTGTCATATGGTTGCTGCAGCCACTATCAAGATACCAGACCCCATGTTCCTTTTGCACAGATGCCATATGACATGCATAGAACATTGTGGCAGTGTCCTGGACCTGATTGGCATAATTCACCACTTCACCCCTCCTGTTAGGTTGATGGCAATCCTTCATCATGTGACCAAATTTGTCACATTTGTGATACTTGACCTTTCCTTTGAACCAACAGTCACCATAGTGAAGCTTGTCACAAATCTTGCATTTCTGCTTCCCAGAGTCAGCACCTCTTTCCTGTTTTCCAGCAACTTGAAACTTGGCATCCCATTTCCTTGATTTTCCTTTCCATTGCTTCTGTCCCTTCCTTCCTCCATCATGAGCATATGGCCTATTCTGTGTGTTTTGGCCTTTTGGAGTGATGCTCATGCTAGAAAAAGCCTTCTCAGTATGTCCATCATCTTCTTCATGTCTATTCAATCGAAGCTCATAACTCTTCAAGGATCCAACAACTTCATGTACTGAAACTGAATTCAGATCACAAGTTCTTTCTAACACTACACACATTGGATCATAAATCTTGCATAAACTGATAAGTACCTTTTGAACCATTCTCTGATGAGAGAGGATTTCACCATATTTCTCCATCTGGTTTGTTAAATCAAAGAACCTGGAAAAATAATCAGCAAGACATTCATTATCTCTCATTCTCATATACTCAAACTCTCTACGTAGACCTTGCAATTTCACAGATCTAGCTTGTTCATCACCATGGTACTCCTCCTGCAATAAGTTCCAAGCTCCCTTTGCAGTTTCTTGATTTACAATTCGAGGAAAGATTTCTTTAGAGACTGCTCCTTGAATGATGCCTAATGCCTTTGCATCTTTCATGTGCTGTTCTTCAAGGTATGCTTCCATCTCTTCATCAACATCTACACCTTCAGCATGTTCTTCTTTCTTTGAACTTTTCTTTTTCTTTGATTCAGGGACTGTAATCCCTTTTTCTACTAGCTTCCACAATCCTTGTGACTTGAAGATAGTAATCATTCTGACCTTCCAATAATCGAATTCATTACCATCAAAGATAGGAGCTCGTAGCTCACCACCTCCAGAGCTTGCCATTGCAAATACGAATCCTTGCTCGTTTCACTCTGTTTTTCTTCATAGAAATCACGCCCCAGTACCCCTTGATCCTATCCTACGCTCTAATACCATGTAGAATTAAGGAGTGTTTGTATCAATTAATTAATTTGAGGCAGAAAGGAAGTTGCATTGAAGATGGAAGAGGAAGAAATGTATTCAGTCTCTATGAGTCACTCAGTGCTCACGCCACTTCTGTATTCATTTATCAAAATCTGTTACATAAAGGACAGCAACCATATTGCTGAGGCATTCCAAATGCGTGAGCCTATGAGCTCAGCACCACCAGTCATTTGGTGTCCTATGAGACACAGACACGTGTTCAATTTACATAAACAAAGTATCTTGCTAATTAACTAACATAACTGCAATATTAATTAGCTAACTTAGTCTGTCAAATGCTTAAGCTCAGTCAACAAGGACCTTCTCAACTTCTTTGCTGCTAAAAAAACCATCATGGGTCCTGAAAAACTAGATATATATATTTTCCAATTCCAAAATATATAGATGCTGACAAAGTTAGAAAGGTGCTCCAGGCATTAGTGAGGGACTGTTTTAACTTTTTAAGTTTAATTTTCAAAAGCCTAGTATGGTAGTTCGACGATCTGATCATAAAAGGGAGACTAGTTCTTTTGTCATTGAGTCAGAGATATATGGAAGAGAGGATGAGAAAGAGAAGTTAGTCAAACTGTTACTATCATTATCAAGAAGGATATGCAATGTGTATATTCCGATAATTGGTATTGGAGGAATTGGCAAGACGACTCTTGCTCAATTGGCATATAATGATACAATATAATTTCAAGAAGCATAAGTTAATTCTGCTCAATATTTCCTAAAAACTATGAATTCAAGAAGCATAAGTTAATCCTTTTGTGGATGGCAGAAGACTTAATTCTACAAGAAGGTAACAAGCGGCCAGATGAATACTTTGCCGATTTGTTGTGGATGTCTTTTTGTCAAGAAGTAGAGGTATGTGATGGTTGGATACAAAACGAATGATGTCATTCACGATCTTGCACGACATGTTTCAGGAGATGAATATGTACGTGATATTTGAACATGGTCTTCCACCAAATAGTCTACTCATCAGTTGTTTATAAATACAGGACAATTACAATTCCAGAAGCTCTATATGAAGCTGAACACTTACGAACTCTCATATTGATTGGAGGATATGGCTTTTTTTTTTGGGTTTGAGAAGGAGGAAGAATATGGCTTTTTAAAAACCAGTAGTAAAGTGTTTTGTAATAAGTTAATAACCTAGATTTTTGAAAAAAAAAAATTGTGTTTAATTATTTTAAATTAATTATAATTATAATTTTATTTGTTTATTTTGTATTTATATATTTATATATATATTGATTTACTTAAAAAAAAAAAAAAAAAAGAGGAAGCTGCTGGACGTAAGCAACTTAATTCTAGTGTTATTTGTGTGTGTGTGCGTGTGTGTGTGTTGTGCGGTGATGTGTGTGTTAGGCGGTGGTGTGTGATGTTGTGTTGATGTTATAAGGCTGGGTTTAAAAACAAAAGAGAGCAGCTAGCATTTTTGGACAAAACCGAAAAGAGAGAGAGAGAGAGAGAGAGAGAAGGAAAGAGGAACCCTGAAAGAAAGAAGACTACAAGAATAGAAAGAGAGTAAGAGAAAGAAGGGAAGAACAGAGAGTGAAAGGGAAAGAAAGGAGAAAGAAGGTAATTTTAAAATCTTTTCATAAACCCTCTGTTTTTATTTGAAATCACGTTTGGTTATGATTTCTATTATTTGTGAAGTTTAATTTGAGGTTAGAGACGTTTATAGCAGACTAACATAGGAAATGAATTAAAAATGGAGGAAGAATTCGGATGGGGTGTCTTTAGAAATTTTTGGGGTTTAGGTTCTTGAATGAGACGTTGATTTCTAGATCATTTCGAGGTTGAGTGATTGATTTGGAAGTTATAAACATGTTTTTAGAAGCTTAAGAAACTGATTTGAGGTTTTGAATTCGTAGGAAATTTAGGTAGGTTGAAAGTTAAAAAATTTGCAACTTTTTTGAAAATTTTAACAATTTCAGGTATCTACTTTGTGGCAAATTATTTTGAGTTTTAGAGTTTTTTTTTTAATGATTTTTATATGATTGTAAAGAAGAAATGGACACTATAATATTGTGATATTTGGTGGAGATTTGATAGGTTAAACATTGGGATAAAATTGAGATAAAAACTGAAAAAAAAAAAAAAATACCTGCTAGCAACCCCCACTCGCACCATTGGTGCGTGGCGACGGTGTACGGCGGATCCGGTCGCCGGGGAAAGTTCTTCCCAACTGTATTTTTGATTATGAGTCCGATAGTAGCGTCTGTTTTGCGATCTGAGGTCCCTAACTTTGCGAGTGCACTACACACACTAACCCACATTATCTTCTCTCTTGTTCTCCAACCCCACACTCTAACTTTTAAAGACTTTCTTTTTCTCTTAACTGCCTTTCAGTTATCGGTCTCTCTTAGCTCACTATCTCTTGCACCATTTTACTTTCTACAAGTTATTAATTTAACATTTACAACTTCAATTCAATTGTGATTATTCATTCAAACAACTTTATATTTATACTAATGGAAACCCGATTTGAAGGGCCGTGAAGAACAAAACAAAAGAGATTATAGAAAATGATAAGGTTGATGATCTAAACGTGGACATAAATTCAAAAGAGTAGTATTAATTACACAATTAGTTTGAGATTTCTCACATCATCATTCCCTTATCGGTAGAAACTTAACAAAAAAAACTCTCATTCCTTAAATAAAAAATTAAAAGATTGCAGAGTTCACATTTATTAGGTTGGTAAATTTTCTTGAGAAATTTGGTAAAGGTGAAATGGACACGATAACAATAATATTAAAATGAGCATGACACCGGGCCAAAAAAAAATGAGCATGACACAACACGAACATAAAATATAGTGAATCGGCACGAGTACAATAATGTTAAATGAGTCAAACCGAATTAAATATTTTAGTACATCAAACATGGCATTAGCACAAACACGAAATGAGCCCAAATTAGGTAAATCTTGTATAACATTGTCTTTTCCCTTTTCAATAAAATAATTTAATCTTACAAGGAAAAACATAAATATTTAATTATAAAAATGAAACAAATTACGTAAAATAAATTTTCTAACCTTAAAACAAAAAAGAGTATGTGAGATAGCCCATTTAAGGTAGGTCATGAACATGACACGAGCATGAATAAAATAAGGATTGTGAACAGTGTTAAGCCTAGGTTTTTGCTATTTGCTATTTAAATTAGCACAAACACAAAACGACTATTAAATGAACTAGCCAAATTTAAATGGACCAAATCAATAAGACACAATCTGTTTGGCAGCTCTATATTTGTTTTTAGGCCCAGCGTAGTACTATCCAGGATGGGATTAACATCTTTAGAAATTGAAGAGGTGCGAAAATTGAAGGCCTTGACAACACTATGCTCATATAATTTTGCTATCATAACTTAGACACACACAAATTCGATCGACCGTCTTCATTTGATAGTAGGTTTGAGTAGAACTTTGAAACAAAATGACGTAGAGGATCAAGGCAGCTTTATCCCATTATTCCTTAAACAAAAATTAAAACTTTACGGAGTCCACATTTATTAGGTTGGTAAATTTTCTTAGAAATTTGATAAAGGTGAAATGGACGCGTGGATAATAATATTAAAATGGCATGCACGAATATGAAATATAGTGAATTGGCCTGATAATAGTAAATGAGTCGAACTAAATTAAATCTTTTGACACATTAGGCATGTCACTAGCATAAACACGAAATAAGCCCAAATTATGCACGTTTTGTATAACATCGTTTTTTCCTTTTTTAAAGAACTTTTCAACTAATAAATTTAATCTTTCAGATAAAAAAATCAATATTTATTTGTAAGAGAAAAAAAATGTATGTAAAATAAGTTTTATAACCTTAAAAGCTCAAAATAAAAAAATATTATGTGGGACGTCCCATTTAAGATAGGCATGAACATGACATGAGCATGAATAAGATAAGAATCGTAAATAGAGGTGTCAAACATGCTAGATTGGCTCAAACATGACACGATTAAAATAGGCACGACACAAATAAATGAGTCAAGCTGGACCGAAGTTTTTAGCTTATCAAGCACAGTACAAGCACGACACAAACACGAAATGGTTTCAAATTAAGCACAATTCTTTTAACATTATTTTTTCTGTGACCGAGCCTAGTTCTTAGCTATTTGCTATTTAGATTTGCACAAACAGAAAACATTATTAAATGAATGAGCCAAATTTAAATAGACCGAATCAATACAACACAATCTGTTTTGACACCTCTACATTTCTTTTTAGGCCCATCGTAGAGTAATCCTGGATGGGATTAACTTTCTTTAGAAATTGAAGAGGTACGAAAATTGAAGGCCTGACAACACTGTGCTCCTATAATTTTGCTATCACAACTTAGACGCACACAAATTTGATCGACCGTCTTGACTCAGTAGTGGGTTCGAGAAGAATTTGGAAACAAAATGACGCAGAGGATCAAGTCAGCTTTATTGGCAAGGCACGGCCTTCGCAGTTGTAGTTTCCTCAGCCATTGCAGAGGCCTCTGCTCTCTCCCAGAAGCTGCTCTTAACGATGATCTGGACCATCAAGTGAGTTTCTAATTTAGTAATTTACCCTTTTCTCTATTCTTTCTATTTTGAGCTATCAATAGTGTAACTGACATGCTCTCTCTCTCTCTCTCTCTCTCTCTCTCTCTCTCTCTCAGGTATTGGTTGAAGGCAACGCTTGGTCCAGAACAGCGATTCTCAACAGACCTTCAGCGCTCAATGCTCTCACTACTTCAATGGTGTGCTTTCTTTTATAAAGTGATTATTATTATTATTATTTTTTATAATACTCTTAATTGTTTTTTTGTCTTTTGGCTAACTGGTAAATACCCAATTCCTAGAACTGTGTATTTTAGTTGTTATCTGATCCTAATTTGTTCATGTTTATATTTGATTATCTGGGTCACTGATCGTTGGGTGTTTGGTTGACTCTTATAAGGTATAGTAGTGCACTACTGTGCTTAGCTGATTTACTTCCAACTGACTCAATTTTATGTTGTGTGCCGCACATTGTTACATTTAGTTTCTATTGTTTGGTTTGGGTGGCACCATTACTAAGGAGTCCATAATGATTATATAGGGGTCCAGGTTGCAGAAACTGTACAGAAGCTGGGAAGATAACCCTGATATTGGCTTTACTGTAATGAAGGTAGTTTTTATTTTTCCTCTATTGCCACTTGTTAAGTTCTCTAACATAAGCTAGTATTTTTGTCCAATGCTTTCACTGATGTTGCTTAGCTGTGATTACACAAGTGGCAGCTTACAAATTTTTTGAATTTTCAAAGGGCAGTGGCAGGGCATTTTGTGCTGGTGGAGATATAGTTTCTCTCTATCATTGGATAAACAAAGGTGACTCATCTGATTTTGCTATTAAGACACAGATAACTAGATTTTCCTCTTACAATAAGTTTAGAAGTTCCTAAACATCTTTCTATGGCATAAATGTCATTATTTATGTCAAGTTTGTAAAAGAAAGTTCTCACTTTATGCGATCAGTTGAAAGGGGATGCAATTAGATTATGATATCATGTTGTTTCCAGAATGTGTGTTTCAAAATGTACACCAATACAGGGCCGGTCTGAGGATTTAGGTGGCCCTAAGCGATAAAAAAATTTGAGGCCCTTTGTCCATTCAATAACTAAAATTAATTGACCAAAAAATCAATAAGTAATTTCTAACTTGATAACTATCAATTTAGTAAGAGAAATAAAAAAATAAAACTGATTTGCATTAATTGAGAATCATTAAGTACACAAAAGTTGGGAGTCAGTTTTGAAAATAACTAATATATGTAGCCATCTTTAAACTGCAAGTAGCAAGTTTTTTGACAATTTATATTCCAAATTCTCTGCTAACAAACCTTTGTTACCAAATTAGAGAGCTTTCTTACTCCTCGAAATTAATAAATCAGACAAAGTATAAAGCAACTAAATCCCTGTTTATATTTCAAATTTAATTATTTATTAATGCATTAGTATTCTCATACTATTGGCTGCATAACAAGGTAATTACTAATAATATGTATTAGGATTCTCACACATGTAAGCAATCAGCCACATTAAAGTAGTTCACCATAATATTAAAAAATATATATATGAAAACAAACACAAAACATGAAAAACAGGAAGATTTTTTTTTTTTGTTTTTTTTTTAAGAAGTTAACTTAGAAGTAGGAGGCCCTTTGGGTGGGTGGGCCCTAGGCGGTCACCCACCTCGCCTGCCCTCAGGGCCGGCCCTGCACCAATAATATGTATATTTTCGGTTGCTGGTTATGGGCTATACACTACACTCTTTTATTGTCCAGTTAGTTTCTTTCTTCGTACTGTTAGACAATTATATTCATACAGCCCTGTACACTCTGGTTTACTCTGTGCAGGGAAAATAGAAGACTGTAAGGAATTTTTTCGGGCAGTATATACTTTTGTATATCTGCTTGGTACATGTTTAAAGCCAAATGTGAGTACTCATCATTCTTGAGTCTATATTGAAATCTATGGTTTTTTTCTCTCTCTCTCTCTCTCTCTCTCTCTCTCTCTCTCTCTCTCTCTCTCGTCATGCTTATCACTTAGCTGGATGAGCTCAAACAACCACTACTCTAGAACTCTCCTACACCTCTGTTCTTGATTGGACAAAGGTTCTTCAAGTTGGCAAAGTTGTCAGCATTCAACACCTATAAATACAGCCTTAGATACTCTTGTTCTATGCATTAGAGAAGTAGGAGTCCTAGATGAAAAAGTGAGAGTGTTGGGGAGAAGTGTGGTGTGCAATTGTGGAGGTGTCCCCATGCGTGTGTTATTGCAAATGTTGTGAGCTTGTTTTTGAGTGATATACTCAAAAGTCGTCTACAAAAAAGTGTGTGTTAGTGCTTTTGTGTCTTTCTTGTATTTATATTACTTCCACTCTTCTATGGGGCAAGTGTTTCATAACATTTTAGTTGTGGTTCACCACTGTTGAGTTGAGATGATGGAAGGTTTGTGAAATATGGTTTCTTGGCGTTTTGTATGAGTGAGCCTTGTTTTCTTGGAGATATGGCTAAGATTGAGATGAGTTCTGTTAATCTTCTATAAGTATTACAATCATATGGCATTGATATCATGTGCACAATAAGCTATTTTCAAAAGGATGAATTACTTAAATTAAGAGTTGTGGAAGGTTATTGTGTAATAATATACTCAAGAGGATTATGCTATTGTGTAACATATGGTTAGTCAACAATTAATGTTGAGGCTTTAATATACTATTTATTGGTGTATCTGGGCACTGCACAGTGCTTCTTAGATGGAATCTTGGACTGCGAGATCCGTTGTCATTTGAACGGGAAGTCTTTGTCGTTCGAACAATAAGAAGCTTGCCGTTCGAGCAGCACCCTTTTAGAGCTTAGGATTTAGGATTTAGGCTCTCGGGTTTAGGACAGTATCTGTGTGTGTGAACTAATTAAGGCCCTTGAATCAGGTATGTAAATATGGACCTGTCAAAGCAAAGAAACATGAAATCAGGTGGTTGGACCTTTCCATAATCTTCAAGTTCTTGTACACAAAGAAAATATGATATAATATTACATGCCAACAGTGGGCTTGGGGAATATGTAAAATTAGAAAGGAAATGTAAATGCTCAAGTTTATATGAGCCCTTAGGCAGGCAGTATACGAGAAGAAATAGTGTCTAGAAAATTCAAAGATCAAGGAATCAAGAAAATATTAGGGAAAGCACATGAAACTAGTATGCTGTCACCTCCACTATCGGACTGAAAAGAGTTTCTTACCTGTAGCAAACTTTCTCCCAACCTTCAACAGAGAGTTAAAGTTAATTTCTTTTTATATTTCTAATTCATTATTACTTGCAGGTGGCTATCTTGAATGGTGTTACCATGGGTGGTGGTGCCGGAGTCTCAATCCCTGGGACATTCCGTATTGCAACTGATAAAACTGTATGTAACAGGGATACTTGTACACATTATTATTTTCTCTGTTACAGATATTTGTTCGCTTTGCAAAAGTGTCCTAAGGTATCTAGTTGCGACTTCAGCATTTACACAGTTTGTTCAGTACATTCAAGCATTTATATGACTAGCCCCTCAGGACTTGAGCATGTTTGAATGGCTCACACTAATTATTAATATAAGAAATGGGGCTGAGACTTTGGTTGAGGTGTTTGGGAATAATGTAATTAGGCCAAAAGTCTCTGAGGTTTTTCAGGAAGTCTTCTTTAAAAGTTGCAATTTATAATCTGGTTCTTCTGTTAACTAGGTAACTCGTGTGCTAACCCCCCGCCCCCTTCCCTATTGCGAAGTTGAAACCAACTCAAACTGTGGGAATCATGTCTTCACATAATGTATTTACCAAAAAGACATCATATAGTCCATTTTTCTGTGTAAGTTATGTATAATCAGCCCAAACCTGATGCTTTACTTATTTGAAATCCATAGGGAAAGAAAAAAGAAAGAAGGAACTCTCACTAGTCAGTATTCTTCCTTCTCATTTTTCTTGCTCATACACTGGCACTGGCTGTGTACTTGTGATGATACAGCCATTTCGTACATAGCTTTGTTTGCATAATTCAGAAATTGTTGGTTTACTCAATATTATATTTGGGTACATAGCCTTATTTGCATAATTCAGAAATTTTTGGTTTGCTCAATATTATATTTGAGTATTCAAATTTTAATAACTGAAGTAGTAGGATCTTTATTCTCTATTCACCATAGACACAGAGGAGTCCAACCAAGCAGTTGATGATATTACTTCTGCTTTATCTTTTATTCAAAAGGATTAGAAAGAAAAATTGTGTTTCCTCTTTACATTGTTGTGTTGGTAGAAGCATTTATATTGCATCCTTGCAATTTGCAGGTTTTTGCTACCCCTGAAACTCTAATTGGTTTCCATCCAGATGCTGGGGCATCCTTTTACCTCTCACATCTACCAGGTCACTTAGGTATGCTTGCATGTTTAACTTGGTTTTTAGATTATTTTTCATAGTAAAAAGAAAAATAAAAAAACAGCGAAAGAAAATAGTTTTTTCTATTTTCAAATAGATGGAGTATATGTATTTAAATAAAATTTAATCATTGGAATTTTTATTATATTTTATGTGATTTCAAACTCCAATTGTTATTATGGACAATCTCTTTGGAGATTCTTACAAGGATTTCACATCCATGCTGCCCTTATTGACTCAATCTATCCATCTTGATTCTTCTTCTGAGTTTGAGGATGCATCTGGGGGTTATTTAGGGAAAGATGACCTCTAGGAGTGTTAGACTTGATATCATTTTACCTCTTTGTTTAAGACAACTGAAAGAAATTAATGTGCTTCAGCTTGTACTTCTGCAGGACATTTTGTTCATTTAACCTTTAAGTTGGCCATTTCTAGTTTTCTTCCTCCTATTGTACCTAGTAGTCTTCTTTTGTTTTTCTTCCCTTGGTTTACTTAATTTTCTTCTGCAGTGTTCTCAAATTAATTGGATAGTTATTCTTGTTAAAAAGATGAAGGGGATTGCATAACAATTAGCAAACTCTTGGAGTGAATTCATCCTTGAATTTGGTTTTGAACTCTGAACACATCTATACTGTGCTTTATGAGGAATTGAGAAAACTGTCACAGCTGTTGCTTTCTTTTGACAAAGTAGATAAGAAGCTGGACTTGGTTTTTTGGCCTCAGTAATATGTCATCTTCACCATTGACATTTATACAAGAAATGTCTGTGCAATGGCACACTTCTACTGCTATTGGAGGTTGTTTTACATTGGTAATGTTTTCAAGGTTCTTCATGGCATTATTTAGGTTCATTCTGTAGTGAAAAAACACCTTCTAGCCTTGTCTTAGATGTATTCTAGAGTTAGACTAATTAGCAAACAAACACACAATATACAGCAGCAAAAGCAAGCACAAAGAACACCAAAAATTTGTTCTCGAGGTTCGGCGAACTTTGCCTACGTCCCCGTGTGATCCGTAGAGAATCACAGCTTCACTATATTTAGAATTGGATTACAAGAACTTGTTGAAACCCTAACCCTAGCCTCCTAGTGTTGCCGCACCCTCTCTCTCTAGTCTCACCCTGTTTTTCTGGTGCTCTATCTTCATTTTTATAGCCTTGCAGCAGCCTATTTATAAGCTTATAGGCTGCAGCATACAATAGGTTACAGCTGGGAATTCCTTTTCCTAGTTGACTTAGGTAATAGGCTTAATACCTAATTCTAACCTTGTACACTTAGGAAAACTTAGAACTTCCTTCCTTAACTAGGAAAGCCTTGCGCAAGCCTTCTAGTATTCCTAAGAAAACTGTACCCAACTAGGAATTATCTACAAACAGCTACTTTCCTATTTTAATCAATTTCCAGAAATATTCCGGCGAGCCAAACACAACACATTCTGGACGTCAAACTGTGTCAAAATAGTAAATTGTTGCATCAGAGATTGTCAGCCCTTATTTACTTTTCCAAATGTCCTCTGCTTATGTCTGTTCTTGTTTGTAGGGGAGTTTTTGGCTCTTACAGGTGAAAAACTCAACGGAACGGACATGATTACCTGTGGGCTTGCAACACACTATTTGCATAGTTCAGTTAATTTCAGAACCCTTTTCCACATTTTCTTTTTCAAACATTTTTGCTCAATCTTTTTTTTTTGTTGTTGATAATTTGGTGTATCTAGCTTTGTTATATATTAAAGAAACCTTGGTGTAATTTGTTTCCTTGTATCCTAGAGGCTTCCATTGATTGAAGAAGAACTTGGGAAATTAGTCACTGATGATCCTTCTGTCGTTGAAACTTCCTTAGAAAAATATGGGGAACTTGTTCATCCAGATAAGACAACTGTGCTTCACAGGTTTGTTTTAATCGTACGAAACCCTTCAGATAGTAGTTTTAGTTGACATTTTAGAGTATGTACAAACTGTCCTTACATTCCATAATTTAGAACAAATTTAAATGTATAATGTTTACTGTAAAAACCTTTCATATCGTGTACTCCTTCAATCTATATATTGATTTTTAATTATCTTATATTTACATGTCTGATTTGTATAGGATTGAATTACTTGATAAATGTTTCAGCCATGACACAGTTGAAGAAATCATTGATGCCTTGGTAAGCATATATTGGGTTTTTCTAATTTCTCTTTAGTTAAGAATTATTAGGGCATCATGATGTTTTTAACTTTCTCTAATTTTCTTTCTTAAAACTAGAAGTATAATGCACATGGTATGTGCGTGCAATGTGATGTGCATTAGAGTAGGAAGAAAGAAGGTGTATGTGGGATAAGAGTGAATTGGTTTTTTTTTTTTTTTTTTTTTATTATTATTTTTTTTATTTTATTTTGGGACTGAAGGGATAAGAGTGAATTGGTTGAAAGAAGGAAAATGAGAGTAAAAGTACGAACCAATTAGAAACTAATGTGGATTTACATATACTTGAATAGAAAAAAGAAATGGGGTCATGTGATTACCATACTACCTAAGCTTTTATAACTATTATTAAGATTGTTTTAAATAATAGGGTTTATGTGGCATTTCCTGTGTGATGATTGGCAAAGAGTATTCTCTTCATAGTATTATAGATAAAATATTTACTATACAGAAAATTAGACTGGTGAAGAAGCATATAAGTTAATTTCATTTATTTCGAGAGAGATTTATTTTATCAAGGAGGCAATTTTCTAATGAGCCAATCCAAGCACCTACTTTGGAGATGTTGCATGGAGAAAATCCAAAAATTTCTAGATGATGCATGAAATCTTCAGGGCCCAGTTCCTTTGGAATTTTTGGTGCAGTTGGTTCTCACTTTAAAAGGGTTGCTACATTGCCTTGAGATGGTGCTATCATTTTTTTTTTTTGTTTTTTTATAAAGTAAGTCCAATGAATGAAAAAACCAAATTGGTGATCTGATTTTGCTACACATTTGAACTTCATCACTAATTCTTCAGCTACCTCCAAAAATTTTAGAAACTCAAAAGAGTTTCATTTTCACTATCATCTTTTGGTTCTCTACCTCTTTTTCTTTTGGAAGTGATTACTTCCAACATTGAGGGGATATTTAATGATCATTATCACTTTATACCCTCTTGGATGGCATCTGATTGTGCGCTGTAAAACCCAAACTTCAGGAATGTGAGGCAGGTAGAACAACTGATGCATGGTGCATTTCTACTCTAATGAGACTTAAAGAAGTCTCACCATTGAGTTTGAAGGTTTCCTTGAGATCTGTGAGTCTCTCTATTCTCTCATGTTTGAGGCAACTTTGGTTAAAAATTGTTGCATTATATATGTGACCTGATCCTTCATTCTTAAGTGGCTCAGATAAGAGAAGGTAGATTTCAGACCCTTGATCAGTGCTTGGTCCGTGAGTACCGAATGACTGTACAGGGAATCTCTAAGCAGGTTTCCAGCGACTTTTGCGAGGTATAAAATTCCTCAATTCTTTTCAATAAAATAGACTTCTATGATTTTGTGACTATATATCGGTTGGTATCTTCATTAGGGGATTCGAGCACGACTAGTGGAAAGGGACTTTGCACCAAAGGTATCCTCTTTTATCATTTGATGAAAGTGGGGTAAACAATATTGCCAAGATGGCTTATGATAATCTAACTGAAAATTTTAGTAATGCAGAAAGTGGAAACAGGAAAGAGATGGAAATGCCTGGAGTGTGTATTGCTTCTCTTTCAAATACAAAAAGCAATATTGTAACCCCAAATATATCATGTTTAGACCAGTGTCTATATTGTTTATTCATAATTGTAACAGTATCATGTTTCCAAACTATGCAGTGGGATCCTCCAAGTCTTGATAAAGTATCCGAAGACATGGTGGATCAATATTTTTCCCCTCTTAGTGAGTTTGAGGCTGACCTGGAGCTACCAACAGAGCTGCGAGAAGCATTCACCTAGTTCACCTATTCACAATATATTGTTCTCTCTAATTCTATGTATATGGTATGTTACAAGGAATTGTCTAAATTAATATTCTTCCACAGTTCCACAGTTCCACGTAGTAACTAGTTATATTTTTCTAGCCCCTTGTTGAAATTGGACCAGACTGAAAAAGTGGGAGCGGAGCCTACAAATTTATGTATCAAATGAACCATTATTTTGGTGATTTGTGTCCAGTGAACCTTCATCAAAATATGTTTCTAGCTTAAGACTCGGTGGGGTTTTTCTTCTTAAATCTTTGGTTGTTTTCATCATGAATTCTTTACATGACAAGCTTTTGCATGCAAAAGGTTAATATGGTTCTTTTATGTTTCTACTTCACTGCTTGTTTTATTCCATAAGAAAGCTTTCTCGCTTAAGTATATGTATATCTAAATTTTATTTTTTTGTTGCTTGCATTCTTCACAGAGATATCCAGACCAAGTGAGTTCTAGGACCTAATGAAACCCGAGTCCGGCAGAGCTGCCGGTGAGAGATCACTCTGACCTTTCTAAAAGTGGATAGAAAAGAAAAGACAAAGTATTGTATGCTTTAGAAATGGGGTCGGGGTAAAAGAGGGTGATTTAAGTAATGCATTCCCCACTCAAACATTGGGTTGAAGGTATTTCTAGGGTCAAACCTTAAATACGAGCAATCATCTGCAAGCAACCACAAACATTATACAGTGCAAATATACCATAGCTGTTCTACAGAAACCTTAGTGAAAGAGTCCGATGAATTTGCAGACAAACATTTGTAAAATCAATGTATGTATACATATAGCTCTCTTTTTGGTAGCTTCTTTCTCTAAATTTTGAAAGAAACACACCACGGGAAGCAAGCTCCCTTTGAAGAAGCTTTCCACTAGTCAAAGCATTTCTTCTATTCTTGGCTAGGGAAATTAGTTGTCCACTAAGTTCTATTATGGGAATGTGGATAAGATTGAGAGGTTTGATTGTAAAGCACAGTGTCAAAGAGAAAGCCATCCCAATCTATTTTTGGGTGGGGGAGAGAGAGAGAGAGAGAGAGAGAGAGAGAGAGAGAGAGAGAGAGA
>QANW01000555.1:1122015-1132578 GCA_003254865.1 Dryas drummondii
GGGGGGGGGGGTGGGTGGAATGGTGTGGGGATTTCATTATTTTAACTTTTTTTTAAATATTTTAAAAGTTCATTAGTTTCTCATGTTTTTTTATATTTAGGTCCATGTAGAATTACTTTATCCCACCTGGCATTTGATCCTCATATATGTAGGTTCTACTAGTGCCACATAAGCATATAACGGAAAATTTAATGGAAGTGCATTGACGGAGGTCAGTAATTGTCAAATGGAACAAACGTTTTACAAATGCCACATAGTTAATGTAGGTATTTTGTAATTGACCTTAAAGAGGAAATTACAAATTTGGTCTACTTATTTTATACTTAGTTTAATTTTGGTCCACTTATTTTATACTTAATTCAATTTTAGTCCACAATCCTTTTTAAATTATGATTTTAAATCATTTTGGTTGTCTTTTCTTTAATTATAATTGAAATATAAGTTATATTTTATTATTTCTTAGTCGAACCAATTTGAAGTATTAGAATTAAAGAGAATAGAAGTTTGAAAAATCTGAAAATTTTCTACGAAAAATTGATAGTTTCGGGTACCGTACTTTGGAGACAATTATCTTGAGTTTTAGAACTCTGATTTCAATGCTTTTTATATGGTTGTAAAGAGGAGATGCATACCTTTAAAACAAGTATATGTTTGCTGAATTTGGCTGAGATTTGATAGGGTAAAAGGCGAGACAAATTTGAGAAAACAAATCTGAACCTTTATTGAACAAGTGAAACAATTAGTGGACTAAAACATAACTTAAAAAAAATAGTAGATCAAAATTGAACTAGGTATAAAATAAGTGGACTAAATCTGTAATTTCCTCTTGACCTTAATTATATAAATACATAAACAATAGATGAAAAATTGTTTTAGTGTTTGTTGCTTTCGGAAGAATGTGATCATGATGATTTTAAAATTTAATTTCTTATATATATACACAATAAGCATATATATATGGCTCTTTCTAGCACAAAAGGGACGAAAATATATACATATATATATAATATACATATATACAGTCTCCTTCTGTTGAGGTATATCTCAACTTATTTATGTTGAGGTATGACCTTATTGGGGTCCACATGAGTCGTTTTGTGTCGATCCGAACCGTTCGTAAGGATCATCTTCATTAATAGATCATCCTTGCAAAAAATTAGCCAAATCCGAAATCATTTGCCTATCTAACTTTGATAAAACAAATGTACGGTTTCATCGAAAATACTTGGTTCGTCCATTTATTTGATCAAAATTAGATAGACAAATGATTTCCGATTTGGCTAATTTTTTGTAAGGATGATCTATCTATGGAGATGTAAAAATTGAACGGTTCGGATCGACACAAAACGACTCGTGTAGGCCCCAACAGGGTATACCTCAACATAAATAAGTTGAGGTATACCTCAACAGAAGGAGCCTGTATATATATATATGTTATATATGTATATATAAATTTGATGAAGTTATGGGTATATATATATACACAATAAGCATATATATATATGGCTCTTTCTAGCACAAAAGGGACAAAAATATATACATATATATATTACATGTATATATAAATTTGATAAAGTTATGGGTATATATATACACAATAAGCATATATATATGGCTCTTTCTAGCACCAAAGGGGCAAGAAAGAGCCATATATATATGCTTATTGTGTATATATATACCCATAACTTCATCAAATTTGCTTTATGAATTTGTTTTAAGATCAATTAAATTGAATTCATGCACTAAATGTTCAATTCAAAAAAACGAACATGATGTATTGCTCAAAAACATTAATATCCACTCTGAGTGTCTTATTATGTTTCTCCCCTTTTCAGCTGCATGCAACCTCTGAACTTGTTGTAGGACATACTTGTTTTAGTAGCTTACAATTTCCATCTAATGGGAGTTATGAGGTTAGCTTGAATAAGCTACTTACAACTTTAATTATAAAGGGTCCTCAAAAAAAATTTCGAATTCGCTCGGAGGGCAAATATTCAAGAAAGAGTCATATTATATACGGGTTGGTGCAATGTTGGATGAAAATATCCAACGCACTTTGCCTAATTTGTTTGAGGGAAGCAATAATAGAGATTCGCAAACGCTGCCCTTACAGTCAAGGAGCTATTATCTGGTATGAAAATTGCCTTATAAAATACTCAAATGCACAGTTCTTTGGTATAAGTGACACAACTAACGGGATATTTTTGAAGAATAAGAAATTTGTGGGTGGTAATACCTTCTTATTTGATGAGAAAGTTCGTGAGTTGTTAACCCAATTATGTATTAAAGCTTTAGATAGTCGACAGTATTTAGCTCAAGGAACGCTACGAGTATTCAACAATACCAAATTAATACTTTACGGTGCGGCTCAATGCACAGGGGAACTTTTTAGTGAAATTTGCAAGAAGTGCCTTGATGTAGCAATAGTCGAACTTCTAAACGAGAGTAACCGAAGAAGAGGTGGACGTGTTTATTATGGAAGTTGTTATCTTAGATTTGAACTTTACTACTTTTTTAATGAATAGATGACTAAGACTATATATATGTTATATGGTCTCCGGCAACAAAAAAGGTTTTATATCAAAGCTTTTGCTTTTTTTTCGTTTCTTAATAACAGTAAAGGTTTTGGCTTTGGTCCTTTAAAGGAGCATTTCAACCTCTTGCTGATGAGTGATGAGTTCGGCTGTAGATGCACTTGCTTTTCTCGCAACTAGTGCTTCTCATATGCCACACCATAGCCGTCTATCTTGGAACCGGACTTTTTAATTAACAAGTGTGGCCGCCGGCCGGCTTAATGTCATAACTCTGGTTCTGATACGATCGAGTCTCGATCCTAGTATAATAAAAAAGTCAATAGTAAGCTCAGCTAGGTTATAACTTGGTCCATTTTGGTAATTTTATTTTCTAAGTTTTAATATATTTCGTCTCAACCTTAGCAAATCTCACCCAAGCGGCTTATGTTCTAGATCCATTCTTGTGTGCATTTATTTCCTCCCAAATTTGTTCTCGCAACTCTTGCATACCATCCAACTATCTTATTTAGGGTACTTCTAAAAACAAAATAGGTTAATTAAAATATGGCACTATTAAAATAGTTAATTAATGTTGAAAAAAGTACATTGTAGAGAGAGAGAGAGAGACATATATATATGTATCTAGCTTTGTTATATGACATACTTGTTTTCAACTAATTTGGTGTATCTAGCTTTTTTTTTTCAACTGATTTTCTACACTGATAAATGATTTCCGCTTGTGCATAGTTTAAATGTTTTTCATTAACCATATTTAGTAAATATTTGCACAATTATTTTCAAACCTAATGTCCCAAGATCCACAAATCACTCATCTTGATAAGTAGACTTTTTAAATTGTAAGATTCCTATAATCTTGCCCTTATGTGCAGCCTTTAATTCTCTGAATATTCTTTCCATTCCTACACTAATTGTAACGTGTACCATTCTTTGAGGTCTATACAATTGATGCTGTTCGTATGATTAATCGTCTGGGCATAACGACAAGTCACACAAGGCTTAACATCGTGCTGTTTGGGCCTAGGCCCAAAAGACTAATCCCTTCATGGGCTCCTAGCCCCTGACCTACTAGGCTCCGGCCTCCTAGACCACGACCTCCTAGGCTCCGGCCTCATAGGCTCCGGCCCCCTGGGCCCCGGTCTCTTAGGCTCCGGCCTTCCAAGCTCAAGCCTCCTGGGCCCCCGACCCGTGTCAACTCACTCGGATCCTCAAGACCGGTGACACGTGGCGCTCGTACAGTGCAAGTCACCACTAAGGACACGTGTCGTCACCGGATTGGTTGACACTCTTCCAAAGGTACTATAAAAGAGGTACCTTCTTGTCACAAAAAGACAACTGAAATCATTATTATACTATTCACTCACTCTGCTCTCAGATCTCTCTGAACACTGACTTGAGCGTCGAAGGAGCTTTGGCCGGCACCACACCGGTGCCCCCTCCCCGCTCACTTTTGTGTACTTGCGCAGGGTGCTTTGGATATCATTTTTTCTCATTACTCACCAGTCGGACCCAGCTATTCGTTCCTGCCCCACTTCGACGTGTCATCCACTCAGTGGTGGGTCAACGGGCCTACGTGGTTCGACTCGACGTTGACTGCTCTACCATTTTTGGGCATCAACAGATGCTAAAAAGGCATTTCACGAAAAATACAGAAAGAAGGATGAGGTTTCTCTTTTGCCTTATACAGCGTGGGTGAGGAATGAGCTAGCTTCTACATGTTGTTTGAGTTTACCAGAGACCCAAGAAAACTGTGGACAATAGCAGAGGAAATAGGAGGATTCAAAATTTGAGGTCGTAGTCGTCAAGTTATGGGAATTTGGATAAGATTGAGAGGTTTGATTGTAAAAAACAGTGTCGAAGAGAGGGAAAGAGAGGGAAAGAGAGAGGAGGAGGGGACCCCGACGGTGGTGCTGGCAGTGGGTGGGATGGTGTCGGGATTTCATTATTTTAAATTTTTTTAATAGTTTAAAAGTTTATTAGTTTTTTATGTTTTTTTTTTTATATATATTTAGGTCCATGTAGAATTACTTTATCCCACTTGGCATATTGATCCTCATATATGTAGGGTTTAGTAGTGGCACATAAGCATATAACGAAAAATCTAATAGAAGTATTGACGAATATCTGTAATTGTCAAACCAAATAAATGTTGTGTACGTACGTAATTGTAGAATTCTGAATCTTATATAACAACTTGTAAATGTCACATAGTTAATGTAGGTATTTTGTAATTGACCCTTAATTATATATATACATAAACAATAGAATGAAATTTTTTTCAGTGTTTGTTGCTTTCGGAAGAACGTGATCATGACGATTTTAAAATTTAATTATATATATAAGCATATAATATGGCTCTTTTTAGCACCAATAGGGCAAAAATATATACATATTATATATGCAAGCATATATATATATATGTGCACCCATAATTCATCAATTTTGCTTTATGCATTTGTTTTAAATCAATTAAATTGAATTCATGCACTAAATGCTCAATTCTACATACCGAACATGATGTATTGCTCAAAAACATTAATATGCACTCGATCTGAGTGTCTTATTATGTTTCTCCCATTTCAGCTGCATGCAACCTCTGAGGTTCTTGTTGTAGGACATACTTGTTTTAGTAACTTACAATTTCCACCCAATGAGAGTTATGAGGTTACCTTGAATAAGCTACTTACAACTTTAATTATAAAGGGTCCTCAAAAAAAATTTCGAATTCGCTCGGAGGGCAAATATCCAAGAAAGAGTCATATTATATACGGGCTGGTGCAATGTTGGATGAAAAAATCCAAAGAACTTTGCCTAATTTGTTTGAGGGAAGCAATAATAGAGCTTCACAAACGCTGCCCCTACAATCAAAGAGCTATTATTTGGTATGAAAATTGCCCCTTATAAAATACTCAAATATAGCTCTTTGGTATGAAAATTGCCTTATAAAATACTCAAATGAACAATTCTTCGGTATAAGTGATACAACTAACGGGATATTTTTGAAGAATAAGAAATTCGCTGGTGGTGATACCTTCTTATTTGATAAGAAAGTTCCTTCTTATTTGATAAGAAAGTTCGTGAGTTGTTAAACCAATTATGTATTAAAGCTTTAGATAGTCGACAGTTTTTAGCTCAAGGGACGCTACAAGTATCCAACTGTACCAACTTAATACTTTATGGTGTGGCTCAATGCACAAGAGAACTTTCTAGTGAAATTTTTAAGGAGTGCCTTGATGTAGCAATAGTCGAACTTCCAAATGAAAGTTATGGAAGAAGAGGTGGACGTGTTTATTATGGAAGTTATTATCTTAGATTCGAATTTTATCACTTTTTTTAGAAATTACAAATTTGGTCCGTTTATTTTATACTTAGTTCAATTTTGGTTAACGATCTTTTTAAGTTCAATTTTGGTCTACGATCTTTTTTAAGTTATGATTTTAAATTCTTTTGGCTGTGTTTTCTTCAATTATAATTGAAATATACGTTATATTTCATCATTTCCTAGTCATAGGAACCAATTTAGAGTATTAGAATCGATGAGAATTGAAGTTTTGTGAAGTTTGAAAAAACTGAAAAAATTTTCTAGGAAAAATTGGTAGTTTTAGGTACCCTACTTTGGGGCCAATTATCTTGAGTTTAAATACTCTGATTTGAATAATCTTTATATGTTTGTAAAAAAGAGATGTATAGCTTTAAAACAAATATATATTTGCTGAATTTGGTTGAAATTTGATAGAGTAAAAGGCAGAACAAATTTGAGAAAACATATCTGGATCTTTATTGAACAAGTAGAACAATTAGTAGACCAAAACAGAACTTCAAAAAAATCATGGACCAAAATTGAACTAAGTATAAAATAAGTAGACCAAATCTGTAGTTTTTTATTTTTATGATTAGATGACTAAGAATATATATATGTTATATGGTCTCGACAACAAAAAAAGTTTTATATCAAAGCTTTTGGTTTTTTCCTTTTTCTTATTAACAATAAGGGCCCATTTGGATTCTTGAATTTGGATTTGGATTTCAAAGATATGCATTTGAAATCCAGAAATCCATGTATTTTAAAATACTTAGATTTGAAATTATGTTATTTGGATAAAAATTTTAAATGTGAGGATTTCATTTTTTTTCCCATATTTTATTTTCAAATATTTATCAATTGTATTTCAAACCCCAATAACTACACTTTGTCTACATTTTTTAGAAAACAAATCATGGTGGATGGAGGAAATTAGGCGGCGGTGGCCGGCAGGGAGAGGAGGAGTGGTGGTGAGATTTCAAATACCTATAGAAGTGATTTCAAATCCATGAATTTAGGCCTCTAAAATCTACCCTAGATTTGGCTCAAATCAAAATCCCTTCTTTAAATAGAAATATCTCCATCCAAACCGATCCTAAAGGTTTTGGCTTTGGTCCCCTAAATATAGCTCTAAAGTAGCATATATTTTAACCACTTGCTGATGAGTTTGGCTGTAGATGCACTTGTTTTTCTTGCAATTTGTGCTTCTCATATGCCACACCATAGCCGTCTATCTTGGAACCAGACATCTCAAAAAGTGTGGCTGGCCTAATGTCATAACTCTGGTTTTATTACGAGTCTCGATCCTAGTATAATAAAAGTCAATAGTAAGCCCCGCTAGGTTATATCTTGGTCCATTTTGGTAATTTTATTTTCTAAGTTTTAATATATTTCGTCTCAACCTTAGCAAATCTCCTCCAAGCGGCCTATGTTCTAGATCCATCCTTGTGTGCATTTATTTCCTCCCAAATTTGTTCTCGCAACTCTTGCATACCATCCAACTACCTTATTTAAGGTACTTCTAAAAACAAAATAGGTTAATTAAAATAGTTAATTAATGTTGAAAAAAGTACATTGTAGAGATAGAGAAAGAGGGGAAGGTGAGGCCATCGCCGGCAGGTAGGGCAACCACTGGACGTGGGTTGGGCAAGGTGGGGGAGGGGGATGCGCTGCCATCTCCCTCTTCTTTATTTTTATTATTCGTTTTAATTTTAATTTTTTTTAATATTTTGAGGTAAATTGTCAATTTTGCTCAATGAAAATATGTCGCGTGACTGGAACGTGGTCTTTTTAATACGAAAATCTTGACAAAGGTGACTGATTTTTCCACATTGATACAAATTCTAAATAAGTGTCATTCATCAACAAAACCCTAAATATGTATTATGAAATAAAATTGACTCCAAAACATGTCCTATTTAAAAAAAAAATCCCTAAAATAAGTCCAGGTTTTAAATTTATATACCAACTCTCTGCACATTTTAATATTGGTGTGGCCCGTGTGGGGTAATTGAATACTGTATAAAACTATTTGTACCACTTTTTTCTATATCACATTAATACCTGTAGTATTTTATTTTTTATTTTTAGTTCCAAGCTATTTACAGGGACTTTTTGAAGTTTGGAAGGTTTTAGGCATCTTTTGTACATAATCTGAAATATCTATTACCATATCTATTGGTTTTAATGTATATATGTTGAGCATATCACCTTATGTATCTATGTTCCTCAGGATTACACATTCAAACTCATAAGCTTGGTGGGTTGGTCTTATCAATTAAATTTATTTATTGTCTTCCGATTTCATCAAAAGCTCTAATCTAACTCGATTTAAAACAAAAATAGCTTAACTTATTCTAAGGGATTTGAGACTGCAACACTCGGGAGTGGGGTGTTGTGCTCTCGAGATCCTTAGGGTGAGTAACGTTGTTGCGTTTTCGAGTTTTGGGGAGTGAGATATGACATCTAAATGAATGAGAATAGAGTGCGAAAGGTACGTATGTGTGGCAATGAAGGGTTGATCGAATATTTAATAGATGACACATGGTAATGATCACTAGCTATTGGACCACACAAATCATGTATCCCAATCTACAAAACCTTAATTTGCTTATATATACTTTGATTGGCAGCATAAACTTTAATTATAAACATAAACAATAGATGGAAAAAGGTTTTAGTGTTGCTGCTTTCAGAAGTGATCAAGATGATTTTAAAATTTAATTTCTTACATATATAAAATTAACAAGCATGAATGGCTCTTTCAAGCACGAATTGGGCAAAACATATATGTATAAATGATATATATATATATATACACATAAGCATATATGGCTTTTTCTAGCACAAATTGGGCAAACATATATACATATAATTATATATAAGCATCAATTTTAATTTGCTTATATAATTATATGTATATAATTGGCATAAAGCAAAGATTTTATTCCAAAGTTATTCATTAATTGCCAAAGTAAATATTTTATACATAATTGGCATAAAGCAAATATTTTATTCCAAAGTTATTCATTATTAATTGGCAATTATTTTAATTTTTTTTTATCATTAATGTGTTTTTATAAAATTGTTTTTTTATGTGGCAATATTCTAATTGTACAACTAATCATTATAAGTGAAATATTAATCTCTCTTTAATTTTATTGAGACGATGTTAAAGAAATTAAAAAATTAATTTATAATTTTTATTAAATAATTATTAAAATTTTAAAATAAATAATCGGCCCAGCCCGGCACAACCCATTATGGATCAGGCCATAGGCCAAGCTGGACTCAAGGTTTAAGATAATTATGTTGGGGGCAATCTGGCCTGATTATTAAAGGAGCCAATCCAAACACGGCACAAAGCACGAATGAGCCCATTTTAAACGGATCAGGTTAAGCCGGCCCGACCCATTGCATGTACACTTCTATTAGCAAATCTCACTTAAGAACTTCTTGCGACTCTTGCATACCATCCAAATATCATTATCTTAAGGTACTTCTAAAAACAAAAATAGATTAAATTGAAATAGTTAATGTTGAAAAAAGTCCATTGTAGACTTTTAATAATAAATAAACTCACGTTTTAAGTTTATGTAAACCCAGTGCACATTTTAATATTGGTGTGGGGTATTTAAATATTGGATAAAACTATTTATATCACCTTTTTGTTATACCACATTAATACCACTTTTCTTAAAAAAGTGAGTCTCAAATGTATTGGTGGGTTCGATCACCTCTGTTAGAGAAGTAGGTATTTTAAGAGCAACCCCAATGAGGTGTCAAATGATGCCAAGAATTAGAAATTTAGAATGCTCTTCTCCAACATATCATTTTATGCATATCAATTATTTTAAAAGCACATATACCTAATATTTTTCTCTTGTTTTCGCTAAATAGCATTTGTGGGTATGACGTGCTTATGTTCATGAGTTGTCTAAGAAAAAAAGAAATTATATTAAAGCTTAAGTGCCTGTGCATCAGAAATAAAGAAAATTGAAGGAGACATGAGATGGTAAAAGCAATCCTAGGAGAATGTGTGCTGGAGACAAATTTTTTTAAATCGTTTTCAATAGCATTCACTACTGCAAAATCCTTCATCAGGCACACCCACCAAATAATGCCAATTAGTCTCAAAGGGCACAGTTTGCAGTGCCTATTGCTGTTCTATTCACGGTTTGTGCGATGGTGCGATTGAGAGGAGTATCTAATGTGACAATGTCACGGTTTACCTAACCATGAATCCATTCAGACCGGGTCCCACACCATTCTCATTAGCATACTTCAACCAAGCTGATATACTTGAGCCAAGCTGATATATACAAGTGGCTTAAAGTGGCTTAAAGGAAAGAAGCCGTTGGACGATCAAGAAGCCACTCATTTTCATGCTCTCATGGTTGTATAACCGTGAAACAAATAGCTGAGTACAGACAAATCAAAAATCGACAACAACCAAAGCAAATTGAATATTTCAAAGCAAATTGAAAAATGAAGAAATGTTAATATTTTGCTGGTTGACATGACACATAATGAAAAATCATTCCAATCTTTTGGCGATGTATTGGTGAAAAGAATGATACCAGCTGAGCACTGAAGAATCAGATGCTACATAATGTAGTTTTCTCCACTGATCTTGTGTTTTTCTCGGTAGCCAAGAAGATGAGAAGGACTTTGTTAAGTAAGAAGAAAATATGTCATTAAGCGAAACCTTCACATTCCGCTGTAAAAAAA